>CAKAJE020001665.1:0-35441 GCA_916610135.2 Macropis europaea | reverse complement strand
AATATGAAATGATCTAATCGGGTCTCTGTTTGCCCTACCCTAGAAGTTTAATAGTGCATTTCACTCGTCATTTCATGCGCTTTGCGA
This sequence comes from Macropis europaea, assembly GCA_916610135.2. NCBI lineage: Eukaryota > Metazoa > Arthropoda > Insecta > Hymenoptera > Melittidae > Macropis > Macropis europaea. The sequence continues at coordinate 35,354 of CAKAJE020001665.1, read as the reverse complement.
TGCCGCTTAGCCCAATAAGCTATCTGAAATAGGAGCGGCGCAAATTGAACAAATGTGATAGAATTTCGCTGAATTCTTAAATTAACCATAATATAAAATGATCTAATGGGGTCTCTGATTGCCCTACCCAAGAAGATTAATAGTGCATTTCACACGCCATTTCATGCGCTTTGAGATGCCGCTTAGCCCAATACGCTATCTGACATAGGAGCGACGTAAATTGAACAAATGTGATAGAATTTCGCTGAATTCTTAAATAAACCATAATATGAAATGATCTAATCGGGTCTCTGTTTGCCCTACCCTAGAGGTTTAACAGTGCATTTTACTCGCCATTCCACGCGCTTCAAGTTGCCGCCTAGCCCAGTACGCTATCTGAAATAGGAGCTACGTAAGGTGAACAAACGTGATAGAATTTCGCTGAATTCTTATATTAACCAAAATATAAAATGATCTGATCGGGTCTCTGATTGCCCTATCATAGAAGTTTGATAGTGTATTTTACTCGACATTCCACGCGGTTTAAGTTGCCGCCTAGCCCAGTACGCTATCTGAAATAGGAGCTACGTAAGTTGAACAAATGTGACAGAATTACGCTGAATTCTTATATTTACCGTAATATAAAATGATCTAATCGGGTCTCTGTTTGCCTTATCCTAGAAGTTTAATAGTGCATTTTGCTCGCCATTCCATGCGCTTTGAGATGCCGCATAGCCCAATACGCTATCTGAAATAGGAGCGACGTAAATTGAACAAATGTGATAGAATTTCGCTGAATTCTTATATTAACCTCAATGTAAAATGATCTAATCGGGTCTTTGTTCGCCCTACCCTAGAAGTTTAATAGTGCATTTCGCTCGTCATTTCATGCGCTTTGAGATGCCGCTTAGCCCAATACGCTATCTGAAATATCAGCGACGTAAATTGAACAAATGTGAGAGAATTTCGCTGAATTCTTATATTAACCAAAATATAAAATGATCTAATCGGGTCTCTGATTGCCCTATCATAGAAGTTTAATAGTGCATTTTACTCGCCATTCCACGCGCTTTAAGTTGCCGCCTAGCCCAGTACGCTATCTGAAATAGGAGCTACGTAAGTTGAACAAATGTGACAGAATTACGCTGAATTCTTATATTAACCGTAATATAAAATGATCTAATCGGGTCTCTGTTTGCCCTACCCTAGAAGTTTAAAAGTGCATTTTACTCGCCATTTCTTGCGCTTTGAGATGCCGCTTAGCCCAGTACGCTATCTGAAATAGGAGCGACGTAAATTGAACAAATATGATAGAGTTTCGCTGAATTCTTAAATTAACCATAACATAAAATGATCTAATCGGGTCTCTGTTTGCCCTACCCTAGAAGTTTAATAGTGCATTTTACTCGCCATATCTTGCGCTTTGAGATGCCGCTTAGCCCAATACGCTATCTGAAATAGGAGCGACGTAAATTGAACAAATGTGATAGAATTTCGCTGAATTCTTATATTAACCAAAATATAAAATGATCTAATCGGGTCTCTGATTGCCCTATCATAGAAGTTTAAGAGTGCATTTTGCTCGCCATTCCACGCGCTTTAAGTTGCCGCCTAGCCCAGTATGCTATCTGAAATAGGAACGACGTAAATTGAACAAATGTGATAGAATTTGGCTGAATCCTTAAATTAACCATAATATAAAATGATCTAATCGGGTCTCTGATTGCCCTACCCTAGAAGTTTAATAGCGCATTTTACTCAGCATTTCATGCGCTTTGAGATGCCGCTTGTCCCAATACGCTATCTGAAATAGGAGCGACGTAAATTAAACAAATGTGATAGAATTTCGCTGAATTCTTATATTAACCAAAATATAAAATGATCTAATCGGGTCTCTGATTGCCCTACCCTAGAAGTTTAATAGTGCATTTTACTCGCCATTTCCTGCGCTTTGAGATGCCGCTTAGCCCAATACGCTATCTGAAATAGGAGCGACGTAAATTGAACAAATGTGATAGAATTTCGCTGAATTCTTATATTAACCAAAGTATATAATGATCTAATCTGGTCTCTGATTGCCCTATCATAGAAGGTTAATAGTGCATTTTACTCGCCATTCCACGCGCTTTAAGATGCCGCCTAGCCCAGTACGCTGTCTGAAATAGAAGCGACGTAACTTGAACAAGTGTGATAGAATCTCGCTGAATACTTATATTAACCTTAATGTAAAATGATCTAATCGGGTCTCTGTTCGCCCTAGCCTAGAAGTTTAATAGCGCATTTTATTCGCCATTTCATGCGCCTTGAGATGCCGCTTAGCCCAATACGCTATCTGAAATAGGAGCGACGTAAATTGAACAAATGTGATAGAATTTCCCTGAAATCTTATATTAAACAAAATATAAAATGATCTAATCGGGTCTCTGATTGCCCTATCATAGAAGTTTAGCAGTGCATTTTACTCGCCATTCCACGCGCTTTAAGATGCCGCTTAGCCCAGTACGCTATCTAAATTAGGAGCGACGTAAGTTGAACAAATGTGATAGAATTACGCTGAATTCTTATATTAACCGTAATATAAAATAATCTAATCGGGTCTCTGTTTGCCTTATCCTAGAAGTTTAGTATTGCATTTTACTCACCATTTCATGCGCTTTGAGATACCGCTTAGTCCAATACGCTATCTGAAATATCAGCGACGTAAATTGAACAAATGTGATAGAATTTTTCTGAATTCTTAAATTAACCATAATATGAAATGACCTAATCGGGTCTCTGTTTCCCTACCCTAGAAGTTTAATAGTGCATTTTACTCGCCATTTCTTGCGCTTTGAGATGCCGCTTAGTCCAATACGCTATCTGAAATATCAGCGACGTAAATTGAACAAATGTGAGAGAATTTCGCTGAATTCTTAAATTAACCATAATATAAAATGATCTAATGGGGTCTCTGTTTGCCCTACCCTAGAAGTTTAATAGTGCATTTTACTCGCCATTTCCTGCGCTTTGAGATGCCGCTTAGCACAAGTCGCTATCTGAAATAGGAGCGATGTAAATTGAACAAATGTGATAGAATTTCGCTGAATTCTTATATTAACTTTAATGTAAAATGATCTAATCAGATCTTTGTTCGCCCTACCCAAGAAGTTTAATAGTGCATTTCACTCGTCAATTCATGCGCTTTGCGGTGCCGCTTAGCCCAATAAGCTATCTGAAATAGGAACGACGTAAATTGAACAAATGTGATAGAATTTCGCTGAATTCTTAAATTAACCATAATATAAAATGATCTAATGGGGTCTCTGATTGCCCTACCCAAGAAGATTAATAGTGCATTTCACACGCCATTTCATGCGCTTTGAGATGCCGCTTAGCCCAATACGCTATCTGACATAAGAGCGATGTAAATTGAACAAATGTGATAGAATTTCGCTGAATTCTTAAATAAACCATAATATGAAATGATCTAATCGGGTCTCTGTTTGCCCTACCCTAGAGGTTTAACAGTGTATTTTACTCGCCATTCCACGCGCTTCAAGTTGCCGCCTAGCCCAGTACGCTATCTGAAATAGGAGCTACGTAAGTTGAACAAACGTGATAGAATTTCGCTGAATTCTTATATTAACCAAAATATAAAATGATCTGATCGGGTCTCTGATTGCCCTATCATAGAAGTTTGATAGTGTATTTTACTCGACATTCCACGCGCTTTAAGTTGCCGCCTACCCCAGTACGCTATCTGAAATAGGAGCTACGTAAGTTGAACAAATGTGACAGAATTACGCTGAATTCTTATATTTACCGTAATATAAAATGATCTAATCGGGTCTCTGTTTGCCTTATCCTAGAAGTTTAATAGTGCATTTTGCTCGCCATTCCATGCGCTTTGAGATGCCGCATAGCCCAATACGTTATCTGAAATAGGAGCGACGTAAATTGAACAAATGTGATAGAATTTCGCTGAATTCTTATATTAACCTCAATGTAAAATGATCTAATCGGGTCTTTGTTCGCCCTACCCTAGAAGTTTAATAGTGCATTTCACTCGTCATTTCATGCGCTTTGAGATGCCGCTTAGCCCAATACGCTATCTGAAATATCAGCGACGTAAATTGAACAAATGTGAGAGAATTTCGCTGAATTCTTATATTAACCAAAATATAAAATGATCTAATCGGGTCTCTGATTGCCCTATCATAGAAGTTTAATAATGCATTTTACTCGCCATTCCACGCGCTTTAAGTTGCCGCCTAGCCCAGTACGCTATCTGAAATAGGAGCTACGTAAGTTGAACAAATGTGACAGAATTACGCTGAATTCTTATATTAACCGTAATATAAAATGATCTAATCGGGTCTCTGTTTGCCCTACCCTAGAAGTTTAAAAGTGCATTTTACTCGCCATTTCTTGCGCTTTGAGATGCCGCTTAGCCCAGTACGCTATCTGAAATAGGAGCGACGTAAATTGAACAAATATGATAGAGTTTCGCTGAATTCTTAAATTAACCATAACATAAAATGATCTAATCGGGTCTCTGTTTGCCCTACCCTAGAAGTTTAATAGTGCATTTCACTCGTCATTTCATGCGCTTTGCGATGCCGCTTAGCCCAATAAGCTATCTGAAATAGGAGCGGCGCAAATTGAACAAATGTGATAGAATTTCGCTGAATTCTTAAATTAACCAAAATATAAAATGATCTAATCGGGTCTCTGATTGCCCTATCATAGAAGTTTAATAGTGCATTTTACTCGCCATTCCACACGCTTTAAGATGCCGCTTAGCCCAATACGCTATCTGAAATAGGAGCGACGTAAATTGAACAAATGTGATAGAATTTCGCTGAATTCTTAAATAAACCATAATATGAAATGATCTAATCGGGTCTCTGTTTGCCCTACCCTAGAGGTTTAACAGTGCATTTTACTCGCCATTCCACGCGCGTTAAGTTGCCGCCTAGCCCAGTACGCTATCTGAAATAGGAGCTACGTAAGTTGAACAAATGTGATAGAATTTCGCTGAATTCTTATATTAACCAAAATATAAAATGATCTAATCGGGTCTCTGATTGCCCTATCATAGAAGTTTAATAGTGCATTTTACTCGCCATTCCACACGCTTTAAGATGCCGCTTAGCCCACTACGCTATCTGAAATAGGAGCTACGTAACTTGAACAAATGTGACAGAATTACGCTGAATTCTTATATTAACCATAATATGAAATGACCTAATCGGGTCTCTGTTTGCCCTACCCTAGAAGTTTAATAGAGCATTTTACTCGTCATTTCATGCGCTTTGAGATGCCGCCTAGCCCAGTACGCTATCTGAAATAGGAGCGACGTAAATTGAACAAATGTGATAGATTTTCGCTGAATTCTTTTATTTACCATAATGTTAAATGATCTAATCGGGTCTCTGTTCGCCCTAGCATACAAGCTTAATAGTGCATTTCACTCGTCATTTCATGCGCTCTGCGATGCCGCTTAGCCCAATATGCTATCTGAAATAGGAGCGACGTAAATTGAACAAATGTGATAGAATTTCGCTGAATCCTTATATTCACCAAAATATAAAATGATCTAATCGGGTCTCTGATTGCCCTATCATAGAAGTTTAATAGTGCAGTTTACTCGCCACTCCACGCGCTTTAAGATGCCGCCTAGCCCAGTACGCTATTTGAAATAGGAGCGACGTAAATTGAACAAATGTGATAGAATTTTGCTGAATTCTTAAATTAACCATAATATAAAATGATCTAATCGGGTCATTGTTTGTCCTACCCTAGAAGTTTAATAGTACATTTTACTCGCCATTTCTTGCGCTTTGAGATGCCGCTTAGCCCAATACGCTATCTGAAATAGGAGCGACGTAAATTGAACAAAAGTGATAGAATTTCGCTGAATTCTTATTTTAACCTTAATGTAAAATGATCTAATCGGGTCTTTGTTCGCCCTACCCTAGAAGTTTAACAGTGCATTTCACTCGTCATTTCATGCGCTCTGAGTTGCCGCTTAGCCCAATAAGCTATCTGAAATAGGAGCGACGTAAATTGAACAAATGTGATAGAACTTCGCTGAATTCTTATATTAACCGTAATATAAAATGATCTGATCGGGTCTCTGCTTGCCCCACCCTAGAAGTTTAATAGTGCATTTTACTCGCCCTTTCGTGCGCTTTGAGATGCCGCTTAGCCCAATACGCTATCTGAAATAGGAGCGACGTAAATTGAACAAATGTGATAGAATTTCGCTGAATTCTTATATTAACCAAAATATAAAATGATCTAAACGGGTCTCTGATTGCCCTATCATAGATGTTTAAGAGTGCATTTTACTCGCCATTCCACGCGCTTTGAGATGCCGCCTAGCCCATTACGCTTTCTGAAATAGGAGCGACGTAAGTTGAACAAATGTGATAGAATAACGCTGAATTCTTATATTAACCGTAATATAAAATGGTCTAATCGGGTCTCCGTTTGCCTTATCCTAGAAGTTTAATAGTGCTTTTTACTCGCCATTCCACGCCCTTTAAGATACCGCGTAGCCCAGTACGCTATCTGAAATAGGAGCGACGTAAATTGAACAAATGTGATAGAATTTTGCTGAATTCTTAAATTAACCATAATATAAAATGATGTAATCGGGTCTCAGTTCGCCCTACCCAAGAAGTTTAATAGTGCATTTCTCTCGTCATTTCATGCGCTTTGAGATGCCGCATAGCCCAATACGCTATCTGAAATAGGAGCGACGTAACTTGAACAAGTGTGATAGAATCTCGCTGAATACTTATATTAACCTTAATGTAAAATGATCTAATCGGGTCTCTGTTCGCCCTAGCCTAGAAGTTTAATAGCGCATTTTATTCGCCATTTCATGCGCCTTGAGATGCCGCTTAGCCCAATACGCTATCTGAAATAGGAGCGACGTAAATTGAACAAATGTGATAGAATTTCCCTGAAATCTTATATTAAACAAAATATAAAATGATCTGCTCGGGTCTCTGATTGCCCTATCATAGAAGTTTAGCAGTGCATTTTACTCGCCATTCCACGCGCTTTAAGATGCCGCTTAGCCCAGTACGCTATCTAAATTAGGAGTGACGTAAGTTGAACAAATGTGATAGAATTATGCTGAATGCTTATATTAACCAAAATATAAAATGATCTAATCGGGTCTCTGATTGCCCTATCATAGAAGTTTAATCGTGCATTTTACTCGCCATTTCATGCGCCTTCAGATGCCGCTTAGCCCAATAAGCTATCTGAAATAGGAGCGACGTAAATTGAACAAATGTGATAGAATTTCGCTGAAATCTTATATTAAACAAAATATAAAATGATCTAATCGGGTCTCTGATTGCCCTATCATAGAAGTTTAACAGTGCATTTCACTCCTCATTTCATGCGCTTTGACATGCCGCTTAGCCCAATAAGCTATCTGCAATATTAGCGACGTAAATTGAACAAATGTGATAGAATTTCCCTGAAATCTTATATTAAACAAAATATAAAATGAGCTAATCGGGTCTCTGATTGCCCTATCATAAAAGTTGAGCAGTGCATTTTACTCACTATTCCACGCGCTTTAAGATGGCGCCCAGCCCAGTACGCTATCTGAAATAGGAGCGACGTAAATTGAACAAATGTGATAGAATTTCCCTGAAATCTTATATTAAACAAAATATAAAATGATCTAATCGGGTCTCTGATTGCCCTATCATAGAAGTTTAACAGTGCATTTCACTCGTCATTTCATGCGCTTTGACATGCCGCTTAGCCCAATAAGCTATCTGAAATAGGAGCGACGTAAATTGAACAAATGTGATAGAATTTCCCTGAAATCTTATATTAAACAAAATATAAAATGAGCTAATCGGGTCTCTGATTGCCCTATCATAGAAGTTTAGCAGTGCATTTTGCTCGCCATTCCAGGAGCTTTAAGATGCCGCCTAGCACAGTACGCTATCTGAAATAGGAGCGACGTAAGTTGAACAAATGTGATAGAATTTTGCTGAATTCTTAAATTAACCATAATATAAAATGATCTAATCGGGTCTCTGTTTGCCCTACCCAAGAAGTTTAATAGGGCATTTCACTCGACACTTCATGCCCTTTGAGATGCCGCTAAGCCCAATAAGCTATCTGAAATAGGAGCAACGTAAATTGAACAAATGTGATAGAATTTCGCTGAATTCTTACATTAACCATAATGTAAAATGATATAATCGGGTCTCTGTTTGCCCTACCCTAGAAGTTTAATAGTGCATTTCACTCGTCACTTCATGCGCTTTGAGATGCCGCTAAGCACAATAAGCTATCTGTAATAGGAGCGACGTAAATTGAACAAATGTGATAGAATTTCGCTGAATTCTTATATTAACCAAAATATAAAATGATCTAATCGGGTCTCTGATTGCCCTATCATAGAAGTTTAGTAGTGCATTTTACTCGCCAATCCACGCGCTTTAAGATGCCGCCTGGCCCAGTACGCTATCTGAAGTAGGAGCGACGTAAGTTGAACAAATGTGATAGAATTTCGCAAAATTCTAATATTAACCAAAATATAAAATGATCTAATCTGGTCTCTGTTCGCCCTAGCCTAGAAGTTTAATAGTGCATTTTGTTCGCCATTTCATGCGCTTTGAGATGCCGCTAAGCCCAATAAGCTGTCTGAAATAGGAGCGACGTAAATTGAACAAATGTGATAGAATTTCGCTGAATTCTTATATTAAACAAAATATAAAATGATCTAATCGGGTCTCTGTTCGCCCTACCCTAGAAGTTTAATAGTGCATTTCACTCGCCATTCCATGCGCTTTGAGATGCCGCTTAGCCCAATACTCTATCTGAAATAGGAGCGACGTAAATTGAACAAATGTGATAGAATTTCGCTGAATTCTTATATTAACCAAAATATAAAATGATCTAATCGGGTCCCTGATTGCCATACCCTAGAAGTTTAATAGTGCATTTTACTCGCCATTTCATGCGCTTTGAGATGCCGCTTAGCCCAATACGCTATCTGAAATAGGAGCGACGTAAATTAAACAAATGTGATAGAATAACGCTGAATTCTTATATTAACCGTAATATAAAATGGTCTAATCGGGTCTGCGTTTGCCTTATCCTTGAAGTTTAATAGTGCATTTTACTCGCCATTTCATGCGCATTGAGATGCCGCTTAGCCCAATACGCTATTGGAAATAGGAGCGATGTAAATTGAACAAATGTGATAGAATTTCGCTGAATTCTGTAATTAACCATAATATGAAATGACCTAATCGGGTCTCTGTTCGCCCTACCCAAGAAGTTTAATAGTGCATTTCTCTCGTCATTTCATACGCTTTGAGATGCCGCTTAGCCCAATACGCTATCTGAAATAGGAGCGACGTAAATTGAACAAATGTGATAGAATTTCCCTGAAATCTTATATTAAACAATACATAAAATGATCTAAACGGGACTCTGATTGCCCTACCATAGAAGCTTAGTAGTGCATTTTACTCGCCCGTCCACGCGCTTTAAGATGCCGCCTAGCCCATTACACTATCTGAAATAGGAGCGACGCATGTTGAACAAATGTGACAGAATTACGCTCAATTCTTATATTAACCGTAATATAAAATGATCTAATCGGGTCTCTGTTTGCCTTACACTAGAAGTTTAATAGTGCATTTTACTCGCCATTTCATGCGCTTTGAGATGCCGCTTAGCCCAATACGCTATCTGAAATAGGAGCGACGTAAATTGAACAAATGTGATAGAATTTTGCTGAATTCTTAAATTAACCATAATATAAAATGATCTAATCCGGTCTCTGATTGCCCTACCCTAGAAGTTTAATAGTGCATTTTACGATCCATTTCTTGCGCTTTGAGATGCAGCTTAGCCCAATACGCTATCCGAAATAGGAGCGACGTAAATTGAACAAATGTGATAGAATTTCGCTGAATTCTTATATTAACCAAAATATAAAATGATCTAATCGGGTCTCTGATTGCCCTATCATAGATGTCTAAGAGTGCATTTTACTCGCCATTCCACGCGCTTTGAGATGCAGCCTAGCCCAGTACGCTTTCTGAAATAGGAACGACGTAAGTTGAACAAATGTGATAGAATAACGCTGAATTCTTATATTAACCGTAATATAAAATGGTCTAATCGGGTCTCCGTTTGCCTTATCCTAGAAGTTTAATAGTGCTTTTTACTCGCCATTCCACGCGCTTTAAGATACCGCGTAGCCCAGTACGCTATCTGAAATAGGAGCGACGTAAATTGAACAAATGTGATAGAATTTTGCTGAATTCTTAAATTAACCATAATATAAAATGATGTAATCGTGTCTCTGTTCGCCCTACCCAAGAAGTTTAATAGTGCATTTCTCTCGTCATTTCATGCGCTTTGAGATGCCGCATAGCCCAATACGCTATCTGAAATAGGAGCGACGTAAATTGAACAAATGTGATAGAATTACGCTGCATTCTTATATTAACCGTAATATAAAATGATCTAATCGGGTCTCTGTTTGCATTACCATAGAAGTTTAATAGTGCATTTTACTCGCCATTTCATGCGCTTTGAGATGCCGCTTAGCCCAATAAGCTATCTGCAATAGGATCGACGTAAATTGTACAAATGAGATAGAATTTCGCTGAATTCTTAAATTAACCATAATATAAAGTGATCTAAACTGGTCTTTGTTTGCCCCACCCTAGAAGTTTAATAGTGCATTTTACTCGGCATTTCTTGCGCTTTGAGATGCCGCTTAGCCCAATACGCTATCTGAAATAGGAGCAACGTAAATTGAACAAATGTGATAGAATTTCGCTGAATTCTTAAATTAACCATAATATAAAATGATCTATTCGGGTCTCTGTTTGCCCTACCCTAGAAGTTTAATAGTGCATTTTACTCGCCATTTCTTGCGCTTTGAGATGCCGCTTAGCACAAGTCGCTATCTGAAATAGGAGCGATGTAAATTGAGCAAATGTGATAGAATTTCGCTGAATTCTTATATTAACCAAAATATAAAGTGATCTAGTCGGGTCTCTGATTACCCTATCATAGAAGTTTAATAGTGCATTTTACTCGCCATGCCTCGCGCTTTAAGATGCCGCCTATCCGGGTACGCTATCTGAAATAGGAGCGACGTAAATTGAACAAATGTGATAGAATTTTTCTGAATTCTTAAATTAACCATAATATGAAATGACCTAATCGGGTCTCTGTTTGCCCTACCCAAGAAGTTTAATAGTGCATTTTACTCGCCATTTCTTGCGCTTTGAGATGCCGCTTAGCCCAATACGCTATCTGAAATAGGAGCGACGTAAATTGAACAAATGTTATAGAATTTTGCTGAATTCTTAAATTGACCATAATATAAAATGATGTAATCGGGTCTCTGTTCGCCCTACCCAAGAAGTTTAATAGTGAATTTCTCTCGTCATTTCATGCGCTTTGAGATGCCGCTTAGCCCAATAGCTATCTGAAATAGGAGCGACGTAAATTGAACAAATGTGATAGAATTTCCCTGAAATCTTATATTAAAGAAAATATAAAATGATCTAAACGGGACTCTGATTGCCCTATCATAGACGTTTAGTAGTGCATTTTACTCGCCCTTCCACGCGCTTTAAGATGCCGCCTAGCCCAGTACACTATCTGAAATAGGAGCGACGTAAATTGAAAAAATGTGATAGAATTTCGCTGAATTCTTATATTAACCAAAACATAAAATGATCTAATGGGGTCTCTGTTTGCCCTACCCTAGAAGTTTAATAGTGCATTTTACTCGCCATTTCTTGCGCTGTGAGATGCCGCTTAGCCCAGTACGCTATCTGAAATAGGAGCGACGTAAATTGAACAAATGTGATAGAATTTCGCTGGATTCTTATATTAACCAAAATATAAAATGATCTAATCGGGTTTCTGTTTGCCTTATCCTAGAAGTTTAATAATGCATTTTACTCGCCATTCCACGCGCTTTAAGTTGCCGCCTAGCCCAGTACGCTATCTGAAATAGGAGCTACGTAAGTTGAACAAATGTGACAGAATTACGCTGAATTCTTATATTAACCGTAATATAAAATGATCTAATCGGGTCTCTGTTTGCCCTACCCTAGAAGTTTAAAAGTGCATTTTACTCGCCATTTCTTGCGCTTTGAGATGCCGCTTAGCCCAGTACGCTATCTGAAATAGGAGCGACGTAAATTGAACAAATATGATAGAGTTTCGCTGAATTCTTAAATTAACCATAACATAAAATGATCTAATCGGGTCTCTGTTTGCCCTACCCTAGAAGTTTAATAGTGCATTTCACTCGTCATTTCATGCGCTTTGCGATGCCGCTTAGCCCAATAAGCTATCTGAAATAGGAGCGGCGCAAATTGAACAAATGTGATAGAATTTCGCTGAATTCTTAAATTAACCAAAATATAAAATGATCTAATCGGGTCTCTGATTGCCCTATCATAGAAGTTTAATAGTGCATTTTACTCGCCATTCCACACGCTTTAAGATGCCGCTTAGCCCAATACGCTATCTGACATAGGAGCGACGTAAATTGAACAAATGTGATAGAATTTCGCTGAATTCTTAAATAAACCATAATATGAAATGATCTAATCGGGTCTCTGTTTGCCCTACCCTAGAGGTTTAACAGTGCATTTTACTCGCCATTCCACGCGCGTTAAGTTGCCGCCTAGCCCAGTACGCTATCTGAAATAGGAGCTACGTAAGTTGAACAAATGTGATAGAATTTCGCTGAATTCTTATATTAACCAAAATATAAAATGATCTAATCGGGTCTCTGATTGCCCTATCATAGAAGTTTAATAGTGCATTTTACTCGCCATTCCACACGCTTTAAGATGCCGCTTAGCCCACTACGCTATCTGAAATAGGAGCTACATAAATTGAACAAATGTGACAGAATTACGCTGAATTCTTATATTAACCATAATATGAAATGACCTAATCGGGTCTCTGTTTGCCCTACCCTAGAAGTTTAATAGAGCATTTTACTCGTCATTTCATGCGCTTTGAGATGCCGCCTAGCCCAGTACGCTATCTGAAATAGGAGCGACGTAAATTGAACAAATGTGATAGATTTTCGCTGAATTCTTTTATTTACCATAATGTTAAATGATCTAATCGGGTCTCTGTTCGCCCTAGCATACAAGCTTAATAGTGCATTTCACTCGTCATTTCATGCGCTCTGCGATGCCGCTTAGCCCAATATGCTATCTGAAATAGGAGCGACGTAAATTGAACAAATGTGATAGAATTTCGCTGAATCCTTATATTCACCAAAATATAAAATGATCTAATCGGGTCTCTGATTGCCCTATCATAGAAGTTTAATAGTGCAGTTTACTCGCCACTCCACGCGCTTTAAGATGCCGCCTAGCCCAGTACGCTATTTGAAATAGGAGCGACGTAAATTGAACAAATGTGATAGAATTTTGCTGAATTCTTAAATTAACCATAATATAAAATGATCTAATCGGGTCATTGTTTGTCCTACCCTAGAAGTTTAATAGTACATTTTACTCGCCATTTCTTGCGCTTTGAGATGCCGCTTAGCCCAATACGCTATCTGAAATAGGAGCGACGTAAATTGAACAAAAGTGATAGAATTTCGCTGAATTCTTATTTTAACCTTAATGTAAAATGATCTAATCGGGTCTTTGTTCGCCCTACCCTAGAAGTTTAACAGTGCATTTCACTCGTCATTTCATGCGCTCTGAGTTGCCGCTTAGCCCAATAAGCTATCTGAAATAGGAGCGACGTAAATTGAACAAATGTGATAGAACTTCGCTGAATTCTTATATTAACCGTAATATAAAATGATCTGATCGGGTCTCTGCTTGCCCCACCCTAGAAGTTTAATAGTGCATTTTACTCGCCCTTTCGTGCGCTTTGAGATGCCGCTTAGCCCAATACGCTATCTGAAATAGGAGCGACGTAAATTGAACAAATGTGATAGAATTTCGCTGAATTCTTATATTAACCAAAATATAAAATGATCTAAACGGGTCTCTGATTGCCCTATCATAGATGTTTAAGAGTGCATTTTACTCGCCATTCCACGCGCTTTGAGATGCCGCCTAGCCCATTACGCTTTCTGAAATAGGAGCGACGTAAGTTGAACAAATGTGATAGAATAACGCTGAATTCTTATATTAACCGTAATATAAAATGGTCTAATCGGGTCTCCGTTTGCCTTATCCTAGAAGTTTAATAGTGCTTTTTACTCGCCATTCCACGCCCTTTAAGATACCGCGTAGCCCAGTACGCTATCTGAAATAGGAGCGACGTAAATTGAACAAATGTGATAGAATTTTGCTGAATTCTTAAATTAACCATAATATAAAATGATGTAATCGGGTCTCAGTTCGCCCTACCCAAGAAGTTTAATAGTGCATTTCTCTCGTCATTTCATGCGCTTTGAGATGCCGCATAGCCCAATACGCTATCTGAAATAGGAGCGACGTAACTTGAACAAGTGTGATAGAATCTCGCTGAATACTTATATTAACCTTAATGTAAAATGATCTAATCGGGTCTCTGTTCGCCCTAGCCTAGAAGTTTAATAGCGCATTTTATTCGCCATTTCATGCGCCTTGAGATGCCGCTTAGCCCAATACGCTATCTGAAATAGGAGCGACGTAAATTGAACAAATGTGATAGAATTTCCCTGAAATCTTATATTAAACAAAATATAAAATGATCTGCTCGGGTCTCTGATTGCCCTATCATAGAAGTTTAGCAGTGCATTTTACTCGCCATTCCACGCGCTTTAAGATGCCGCTTAGCCCAGTACGCTATCTAAATTAGGAGTGACGTAAGTTGAACAAATGTGATAGAATTATGCTGAATGCTTATATTAACCAAAATATAAAATGATCTAATCGGGTCTCTGATTGCCCTATCATAGAAGTTTAATCGTGCATTTTACTCGCCATTTCATGCGCCTTCAGATGCCGCTTAGCCCAATAAGCTATCTGAAATAGGAGCGACGTAAATTGAACAAATGTGATAGAATTTCGCTGAAATCTTATATTAAACAAAATATAAAATGATCTAATCGGGTCTCTGATTGCCCTATCATAGAAGTTTAACAGTGCATTTCACTCCTCATTTCATGCGCTTTGACATGCCGCTTAGCCCAATAAGCTATCTGCAATATTAGCGACGTAAATTGAACAAATGTGATAGAATTTCCCTGAAATCTTATATTAAACAAAATATAAAATGAGCTAATCGGGTCTCTGATTGCCCTATCATAAAAGTTGAGCAGTGCATTTTACTCACTATTCCACGCGCTTTAAGATGGCGCCCAGCCCAGTACGCTATCTGAAATAGGAGGGACGTAAGTTGAACAAATGTGATAGAATTTCGCTGAATTCTTTTATTAACCATAATGTAAAATGATCTGCTCGGGTCTCTGTTCGCCCTAGCCTAGAAGTTTAATAGTGCATTTCACTCGTCATTTCATGCGCTTTGAGATGCCGCTGAGCCCAATAAGCTACCTGTAATAGGAGCGACGTAAATTGAACAAATGTGATAGAATTTCGCTGAATTCTTAAATTAACCATAATATAAAATAACCTAATCGGGCCTCTGTTTGCCCTACCCTAGAAGTTGAATAGTGCATTTCACTCGTCATTTCATGCGCTTTGAGATGCCGCTAAGCTCAATAAGCTATCTGTAATAGAAGCGACGTAAATTGAACAAATGTGATAGAATTTCGTTGAATTCTTATATTAACCAAAATATAAAATGATCTAATCGGGTCTCTGATTACCCTATCATAGAAGTTTAATAGTGCATTTTACTCGCCATTTCATGCGCCTTCAGATGCCACTTAGCCCAATAAGCTATCTGAAATAGGAGCGACGTAAATTGAACAAATGTGATAGAATTTCCCTGAAATCTTATATTAAACAAAATATAAAATGATCTAATCGGGTCTCTGATTGCCCTATCATAGAAGTTTAACAGTGCATTTCACTCGTCATTTCATGCGCTTTGACATGCCGCTTAGCCCAATAAGCTATCTGAAATAGGAGCGACGTAAATTGAACAAATGTGATAGAATTTCCCTGAAATCTTATATTAAACAAAATATAAAATGAGCTAATCGGGTCTCTGATTGCCCTATCATAGAAGTTTAGCAGTGCATTTTGCTCGCCATTCCAGGAGCTTTAAGATGCCGCCTAGCACAGTACGCTATCTGAAATAGGAGCGACGTAAGTTGAACAAATGTGATAGAATTTTGCTGAATTCTTAAATTAACCATAATATAAAATGATCTAATCGGGTCTCTGTTTGCCCTACCCAAGAAGTTTAATAGGGCATTTCACTCGACACTTCATGCCCTTTGAGATGCCGCTAAGCCCAATAAGCTATCTGAAATAGGAGCAACGTAAATTGAACAAATGTGATAGAATTTCGCTGAATTCTTACATTAACCATAATGTAAAATGATATAATCGGGTCTCTGTTTGCCCTACCCTAGAAGTTTAATAGTGCATTTCACTCGTCACTTCATGCGCTTTGAGATGCCGCTAAGCACAATAAGCTATCTGTAATAGGAGCGACGTAAATTGAACAAATGTGATAGAATTTCGCTGAATTCTTATATTAACCAAAATATAAAATGATCTAATCGGGTCTCTGATTGCCCTATCATAGAAGTTTAGTAGTGCATTTTACTCGCCAATCCACGCGCTTTAAGATGCCGCCTGGCCCAGTACGCTATCTGAAGTAGGAGCGACGTAAGTTGAACAAATGTGATAGAATTTCGCAAAATTCTAATATTAACCAAAATATAAAATGATCTAATCTGGTCTCTGTTCGCCCTAGCCTAGAAGTTTAATAGTGCATTTTGTTCGCCATTTCATGCGCTTTGAGATGCCGCTAAGCCCAATAAGCTGTCTGAAATAGGAGCGACGTAAATTGAACAAATGTGATAGAATTTCGCTGAATTCTAATATTAAACAAAATATAAAATGATCTAATCGGGTCTCTGTTCGCCCTACCCTAGAAGTTTAATAGTGCATTTTACTCGCCATTTCATGCGCTTTGAGATGCCGCTTAGCCCAATACTCTATCTGAAATAGGAGCGACGTAAATTGAACAAATGTGATAGAATTTCGCTGGATTCTTATATTAACCAAAATATAAAATGATCTAATCGGGTCCCTGATTGCCATACCCTAGAAGTTTAATAGTGCATTTTACTCGCCATTTCATGCGCTTTGAGATGCCGCTTAGCCCAATACGCTATCTGAAATAGGAGCGACGTAAATTAAACAAATGTGATAGAATAACGCTGAATTCTTATATTAACCGTAATATAAAATGGTCTAATCGGGTCTGCGTTTGCCTTATCCTTGAAGTTTAATAGTGCATTTTACTCGCCATTTCATGCGCATTGAGATGCCGCTTAGCCCAATACGCTATTGGAAATAGGAGCGATGTAAATTGAACAAATGTGATAGAATTTCGCTGAATTCTGTAATTAACCATAATATGAAATGACCTAATCGGGTCTCTGTTCGCCCTACCCAAGAAGTTTAATAGTGCATTTCTCTCGTCATTTCATACGCTTTGAGATGCCGCTTAGCCCAATACGCTATCTGAAATAGGAGCGACGTAAATTGAACAAATGTGATAGAATTTCCCTGAAATCTTATATTAAACAATACATAAAATGATCTAAACGGGACTCTGATTGCCCTACCATAGAAGCTTAGTAGTGCATTTTACTCGCCCGTCCACGCGCTTTAAGATGCCGCCTAGCCCATTACACTATCTGAAATAGGAGCGACGCATGTTGAACAAATGTGACAGAATTACGCTCAATTCTTATATTAACCGTAATATAAAATGATCTAATCGGGTCTCTGTTTGCCTTACACTAGAAGTTTAATAGTGCATTTTACTCGCCATTTCATGCGCTTTGAGATGCCGCTTAGCCCAATACGCTATCTGAAATAGGAACGACGTAAATTGAACAAATGTGATAGAATTTTGCTGAATTCTTAAATTAACCATAATATAAAATGATCTAATCCGGTCTCTGATTGCCCTACCCTAGAAGTTTAATAGTGCATTTTACGATCCATTTCTTGCGCTTTGAGATGCAGCTTAGCCCAATACGCTATCCGAAATAGGAGCGACGTAAATTGAACAAATGTGATAGAATTTCGCTGAATTCTTATATTAACCAAAATATAAAATGATCTAATCGGGTCTCTGATTGCCCTATCATAGATGTCTAAGAGTGCATTTTACTCGCCATTCCACGCGCTTTGAGATGCAGCCTAGCCCAGTACGCTTTCTGAAATAGGAGCGACGTAAGTTGAACAAATGTGATAGAATAACGCTGAATTCTTATATTAACCGTAATATAAAATGGTCTAATCGGGTCTCCGTTTGCCTTATCCTAGAAGTTTAATAGTGCTTTTTACTCGCCATTCCACGCGCTTTAAGATACCGCGTAGCCCAGTACGCTATCTGAAATAGGAGCGACGTAAATTGAACAAATGTGATAGAATTTTGCTGAATTCTTAAATTAACCATAATATAAAATGATGTAATCGTGTCTCTGTTCGCCCTACGCAAGAAGTTTAATAGTGCATTTCTCTCGTCATTTCATGCGCTTTGAGATGCCGCATAGCCCAATACGCTATCTGAAATAGGAGCGACGTAAATTGAACAAATGTGATAGAATTACGCTGCATTCTTATATTAACCGTAATATTAAATGATCTAATCGGGTCTCTGTTTGCATTACCATAGAAGTTTAATAGTGCATTTTACTCGCCATTTCATGCGCTTTGAGATGCCGCTTAGCCCAATAAGCTATCTGCAATAGGATCGACGTAAATTGTACAAATGAGATAGAATTTCGCTGAATTCTTAAATTAACCATAATATAAAGTGATCTAAACTGGTCTTTGTTTGCCCCACCCTAGAAGTTTAATAGTGCATTTTACTCGGCATTTCTTGCGCTTTGAGATGCCGCTTAGCCCAATACGCTATCTGAAATAGGAGCGACGTAAATTGAACAAATGTGATAGAATTTCGCTGAATTCTTATATTAACCATAATATAAAATGATCTATTCGGGTCTCTGTTTGCCCTACCCTAGAAGTTTAATAGTGCATTTTACTCGCCATTTCTTGCGCTTTGAGATGCCGCTTAGCACAAGTCGCTATCTGAAATAGGAGCGATGTAAATTGAGCAAATGTGATAGAATTTCGCTGAATTCTTATATTAACCAAAATATAAAGTGATCTAGTCGGGTCTCTGATTACCCTATCATAGAAGTTTAATAGTGCATTTTACTCGCCATGCCTCGCGCTTTAAGATGCCGCCTATCCGGGTACGCTATCTGAAATAGGAGCGACGTAAATTGAACAAATGTGATAGAATTTTTCTGAATTCTTAAATTAACCATAATATGAAATGACCTAATCGGGTCTCTGTTTGCCCTACCCAAGAAGTTTAATAGTCCATTTTACTCGCCATTTCTTGCGCTTTGAGATGCCGCTTAGCCCAATACGCTATCTGAAATAGGAGCGACGTAAATTGAACAAATGTTATAGAATTTTGCTGAATTCTTAAATTGACCATAATATAAAATGATGTAATCGGGTCTCTGTTCGCCCTACCCAAGAAGTTTAATAGTGAATTTCTCTCGTCATTTCATGCGCTTTGAGATGCCGCTTAGCCCAATAGCTATCTGAAATAGGAGCGACGTAAATTGAACAAATGTGATAGAATTTCCCTGAAATCTTATATTAAAGAAAATATAAAATGATCTAAACGGGACTCTGATTGCCCTATCATAGACGTTTAGTAGTGCATTTTACTCGCCCTTCCACGCGCTTTAAGATGCCGCCTAGCCCAGTACACTATCTGAAATAGGAGCGACGTAAATTGAAAAAATGTGATAGAATTTCGCTGAATTCTTATATTAACCAAAACATAAAATGATCTAATGGGGTCTCTGTTTGCCCTACCCTAGAAGTTTAATAGTGCATTTTACTCGCCATTTCTTGCGCTGTGAGATGCCGCTTAGCCCAATACGCTATCTGAAATAGGAGCGACGTAAATTGAACAAATGTGATAGAATTTCGCTGGATTCTTATATTAACCAAAATATAAAATGATCTAATCGGGTTTCTGTTTGCCTTATCCTAGAAGTTTAATAGTGCATTTTACTCGCCATTCCACGCGCTTTAAGTTGCCGCCTAGCCCAATACGCTATCTGAAATAGGAGCTACGTAAGTTGAACAAATGTCACAGAATTACGCTGAATTCTTATGTTAACCGTAATATAAAATGATCTAATCGGGTCTCTGTTTGCCTTATCCTAGAAGTTTAAGAGTGCATTTTACTCGCCATTTCATGCGCTTTGAGATGCCGCTTCGCCCAATACGCTATCTGAAATAGGAGCGACGTAAATTGAACAAATGTGATAGAATTTTGCTGAATTCTTATATTAACCTTAATATAAAATGATCTAATCGGGTCTCTGTTTGCCTTACCCTAGAAGTTTAATAGTGCATTTTACTCGCCATTTCATGCGCTTTGAGATGCCGCTTAGCCCAATACGCTATCTGATATAGGAGCGACGTAAATTGAACAAATGTGATAGAATTACGCTGAATGCTTATATTAACCAAAATATAAAATGATCTAATCGGGTCTCTGATTGCCCTATCATAGAAGTTTAATAGTGCATTTTACTCGCCATTCCACGCGCTTTAAGATGCCGCCTAGCCCAGTATGCTATCTGAAATAGGAACGACGTAAATTGAACAAATGTGATAGACTTTTGCTGAATTCTTAAATGAACCATAATATAAAATGATGTAATCGGGTCTCTGTTCGCCCTACCCAAGAAGTTTAATAGTACATTTCTCTCGTCATTTCATGCGCTTTGAGGTGCCGCTTAGCCCAAGAGCTATCTGAAATAGGAGCGACGTAAATTGAACAAATGTGATAGAATTTCCCTGAAATCTTAGATTAAAGAAAATATAAAATGATCTAAACGGGACTCTGATTGCCCTATCATAGAAGTTTAGTAGTGCATTTTACTCGCCCTTCCACGCGCTTTAAGATGCCGCCTAGCCCAGTACACTATCTGAAATAGGAGCGACGTAAATTGAAAAAATGTGATAGAATTTCGCTGAATTCTTATATTAACCAAAATATAAAATGATCTAATGGGGTCTCTGTTTGCCCTACCCTAGAACTTTAATAGTGCATTTTACTCGCCCTTTCGTGCGCTTTGAGATGCCGCTTAGCCCAATACGCTATCTGAAATAGGAACGACGTAAATTGAACAAATGTGATAGAATTACGCTGCATTCTTATATTAACCGTAATATAAAATGGTCTAATCGGATCTCCGTTTGCCTTATCCTAGAAGTTTATTAGTGCATTTTACTCGTCATTCCATGCGCTTTGAGATGCCGCTTAGCCCAATACGCTATCTGATATAGGAGCGACGTAAATTGAAAAAATGTGATAGAATTTCGCTGAATTCTTATATTAACCAAAATATAAAATGATCTAATCGGGTCTATATGTGCCCAACCCTAGAAGCTTAATAGTGCATTTTACTCGCCATTTCTTGCGCTTTGAGATGCCGCTTAGCCCAATACGCTATCTGAAATAGGAGCGACGTAAATTGAACAAATGTGATAGAATTTCTCTGAATTCTGATATTAACCTTAATATAAAATGATCTAATCGGGTCTCTGTTTGCCTTACCCTAGAAGTTTAATAGTGCATTTTACTCGCCATTTCATGCGCTTTGAGATGCCGCTTAGCCCAATACGCTATCTGATATAGGAGCGACGTAAATTGAACAAATGTGATAGAATTACGCTGAATGCTTATATTAACCAAAATATAAAATGATCTAATCGGGTCTCTGATTGCCCTATCATAGAAGTTTAATAGTGCATTTTACTCGCCATTCCACGCGCTTTAAGATGCCGCCTAGCCCAGTATGCTATCTGAAATAGGAACGACGTAAATTGAACAAATGTGATAGACTTTTGCTGAATTCTTAAATGAACCATAATATAAAATGATGTAATCGGGTCTCTGTTCGCCCTACCCAAGAAGTTTAATAGTACATTTCTCTCGTCATTTCATGCGCTTTGAGGTGCCGCTTAGCCCAAGAGCTATCTGAAATAGGAGCGACGTAAATTGAACAAATGTGATAGAATTTCCCTGAAATCTTATATTAAAGAAAATATAAAATGATCTAAACGGGACTCTGATTGCCCTATCATAGAAGTTTAGTAGTGCATTTTACTCGCCCTTCCACGCGCTTTAAGATGCCGCCTAGCCCAGTACACTATCTGAAATAGGAGCGACGTAAATTGAAAAAATGTGATAGAATTTCGCTGAATTCTTATATTAACCAAAATATAAAATGATCTAATGGGGTCTCTGTTTGCCCTACCCTAGAACTTTAATAGTGCATTTTACTCGCCCTTTCGTGCGCTTTGAGATGCCGCTTAGCCCAATACGCTATCTGAAATAGGAGCGACGTAAATTGAACAAATGTGATAGAATTTCGCTGAATTCTTATATTAACCGTAATATAAAATGATCTATTCGGGTCTCTGTTCGCCCTACCCTATAAGTTTAATAGTGCATTTCACTCGCCATTCCATGCGCCTTGAGATGCCGCTTAGCCCAATACGCTATCTGAAATAGGAGCGACGTAAATTGAACAAATGTGATAGAATTTCGCTGAATTCTTATATTAACCAAAATATAAAATGATCTTATCGGGTCTCTGATTGCCCTACCCTAGAAGTTTAATAGTGCATTTTGCTCGCCATTCCACGCGCTTTATGTTGCCGCCTAGCCCAGTACACTATCTGAAATAGGAGCGACGTATGTTGAACAAATGTGATAGAATTCCGCTGAATTCTTATATTAACCGTAATATAAAATGATCTAATCGGGTCTCTGTTTGCCTTACCCTAGACGTTTAATAGTGCATTTTACTCGCCATTCCACGCGCTTTAAGATGCCGCCTAGCCCAGTATGCTGTCTGAAATAGGAGCGACGTAAATTGAACAAATGTGATAGAATTTCGCTGAAATCTTATATTAAACAAAATATAAAATGATCTAATCGGGTCTCTGATTGCCCTATCATAGAAGTTTAACAGTGCATTTCACTCCTCATTTCATGCGCTTTGACATGCCGCTTAGCCCAATAAGCTATCTGCAATATTAGCGACGTAAATTGAACAAATGTGATAGAATTTCCCTGAAATCTTATATTAAACAAAATATAAAATGAGCTAATCGGGTCTCTGATTGCCCTATCATAAAAGTTGAGCAGTGCATTTTACTCACTATTCCACGCGCTTTAAGATGGCGCCCAGCCCAGTACGCTATCTGAAATAGGAGGGACGTAAGTTGAACAAATGTGATAGAATTTCGCTGAATTCTTTTATTAACCATAATGTAAAATGATCTGCTCGGGTCTCTGTTCGCCCTAGCCTAGAAGTTTAATAGTGCATTTCACTCGTCATTTCATGCGCTTTGAGATGCCGCTGAGCCCAATAAGCTACCTGTAATAGGAGCGACGTAAATTGAACAAATGTGATAGAATTTCGCTGAATTCTTAAATTAACCATAATATAAAATAACCTAATCGGGCCTCTGTTTGCCCTACCCTAGAAGTTGAATAGTGCATTTCACTCGTCATTTCATGCGCTTTGAGATGCCGCTAAGCTCAATAAGCTATCTGTAATAGAAGCGACGTAAATTGAACAAATGTGATAGAATTTCGTTGAATTCTTATATTAACCAAAATATAAAATGATCTAATCGGGTCTCTGATTACCCTATCATAGAAGTTTAATAGTGCATTTTACTCGCCATTTCATGCGCCTTCAGATGCCACTTAGCCCAATAAGCTATCTGAAATAGGAGCGACGTAAATTGAACAAATGTGATAGAATTTCCCTGAAATCTTATATTAAACAAAATATAAAATGATCTAATCGGGTCTCTGATTGCCCTATCATAGAAGTTTAACAGTGCATTTCACTCGTCATTTCATGCGCTTTGACATGCCGCTTAGCCCAATAAGCTATCTGAAATAGGAGCGACGTAAATTGAACAAATGTGATAGAATTTCCCTGAAATCTTATATTAAACAAAATATAAAATGAGCTAATCGGGTTTCTGATTGCCCTATCATAGAAGTTTAGCAGTGCATTTTGCTCGCCATTCCAGGAGCTTTAAGATGCCGCCTAGCACAGTACGCTATCTGAAATAGGAGCGACGTAAGTTGAACAAATGTGATAGAATTTTGCTGAATTCTTAAATTAACCATAATATAAAATGATCTAATCGGGTCTCTGTTTGCCCTACCCAAGAAGTTTAATAGGGCATTTCACTCGACACTTCATGCCCTTTGAGATGCCGCTAAGCCCAATAAGCTATCTGAAATAGGAGCAACGTAAATTGAACAAATGTGATAGAATTTCGCTGAATTCTTACATTAACCATAATGTAAAATGATATAATCGGGTCTCTGTTTGCCCTACCCTAGAAGTTTAATAGTGCATTTCACTCGTCACTTCATGCGCTTTGAGATGCCGCTAAGCACAATAAGCTATCTGTAATAGGAGCGACGTAAATTGAACAAATGTGATAGAATTTCGCTGAATTCTTATATTAACCAAAATATAAAATGATCTAATCGGGTCTCTGATTGCCCTATCATAGAAGTTTAGTAGTGCATTTTACTCGCCAATCCACGCGCTTTAAGATGCCGCCTGGCCCAGTACGCTATCTGAAGTAGGAGCGACGTAAGTTGAACAAATGTGATAGAATTTCGCAAAATTCTAATATTAACCAAAATATAAAATGATCTAATCTGGTCTCTGTTCGCCCTAGCCTAGAAGTTTAATAGTGCATTTTGTTCGCCATTTCATGCGCTTTGAGATGCCGCTAAGCCCAATAAGCTGTCTGAAATAGGAGCGACGTAAATTGAACAAATGTGATAGAATTTCGCTGAATTCTAATATTAAACAAAATATAAAATGATCTAATCGGGTCTCTGTTCGCCCTACCCTAGAAGTTTAATAGTGCATTTCACTCGCCATTCCATGCGCTTTGAGATGCCGCTTAGCCCAATACTCTATCTGAAATAGGAGCGACGTAAATTGAACAAATGTGATAGAATTTCGCTGGATTCTTATATTAACCAAAATATAAAATGATCTAATCGGGTCCCTGATTGCCATACCCTAGAAGTTTAATAGTGCATTTTACTCGCCATTTCATGCGCTTTGAGATGCCGCTTAGCCCAATACGCTATCTGAAATAGGAGCGACGTAAATTAAACAAATGTGATAGAATAACGCTGAATTCTTATATTAACCGTAATATAAAATGGTCTAATCGGGTCTGCGTTTGCCTTATCCTTGAAGTTTAATAGTGCATTTTACTCGCCATTTCATGCGCATTGAGATGCCGCTTAGCCCAATACGCTATTGGAAATAGGAGCGATGTAAATTGAACAAATGTGATAGAATTTCGCTGAATTCTGTAATTAACCATAATATGAAATGACCTAATCGGGTCTCTGTTCGCCCTACCCAAGAAGTTTAATAGTGCATTTCTCTCGTCATTTCATACGCTTTGAGATGCCGCTTAGCCCAATACGCTATCTGAAATAGGAGCGACGTAAATTGAACAAATGTGATAGAATTTCCCTGAAATCTTATATTAAACAATACATAAAATGATCTAAACGGGACTCTGATTGCCCTACCATAGAAGCTTAGTAGTGCATTTTACTCGCCCGTCCACGCGCTTTAAGATGCCGCCTAGCCCATTACACTATCTGAAATAGGAGCGACGCATGTTGAACAAATGTGACAGAATTACGCTCAATTCTTATATTAACCGTAATATAAAATGATCTAATCGGGTCTCTGTTTGCCTTACACTAGAAGTTTAATAGTGCATTTTACTCGCCATTTCATGCGCTTTGAGATGCCGCTTAGCCCAATACGCTATCTGAAATAGGAACGACGTAAATTGAACAAATGTGATAGAATTTTGCTGAATTCTTAAATTAACCATAATATAAAATGATCTAATCCGGTCTCTGATTGCCCTACCCTAGAAGTTTAATAGTGCATTTTACGATCCATTTCTTGCGCTTTGAGATGCAGCTTAGCCCAATACGCTATCCGAAATAGGAGCGACGTAAATTGAACAAATGTGATAGAATTTCGCTGAATTCTTATATTAACCAAAATATAAAATGATCTAATCGGGTCTCTGATTGCCCTATCATAGATGTCTAAGAGTGCATTTTACTCGCCATTCCACGCGCTTTGAGATGCAGCCTAGCCCAGTACGCTTTCTGAAATAGGAGCGACGTAAGTTGAACAAATGTGATAGAATAACGCTGAATTCTTATATTAACCGTAATATAAAATGGTCTAATCGGGTCTCCGTTTGCCTTATCCTAGAAGTTTAATAGTGCTTTTTACTCGCCATTCCACGCGCTTTAAGATACCGCGTAGCCCAGTACGCTATCTGAAATAGGAGCGACGTAAATTGAACAAATGTGATAGAATTTTGCTGAATTCTTAAATTAACCATAATATAAAATGATGTAATCGTGTCTCTGTTCGCCCTACCCAAGAAGTTTAATAGTGCATTTCGCTCCTCATTTCATGCGCTTTGAGATGCCGCATAGCCCAATACGCTATCTGAAATAGGAGCGACGTAAATTGAACAAATGTGATAGAATTACGCTGCATTCTTATATTAACCGTAATATTAAATGATCTAATCGGGTCTCTGTTTGCCTTACCATAGAAGTTTAATAGTGCATTTTACTCGCCATTTCATGCGCTTTGAGATGCCGCTTAGCCCAATAAGCTATCTGCAATAGGATCGACGTAAATTGTACAAATGAGATAGAATTTCGCTGAATTCTTAAATTAACCATAATATAAAGTGATCTAAACTGGTCTTTGTTTGCCCCACCCTAGAAGTTTAATAGTGCATTTTACTCGGCATTTCTTGCGCTTTGAGATGCCGCTTAGCCCAATACGCTATCTGAAATAGGAGCAACGTAAATTGAACAAATGTGATAGAATTTCGCTGAATTCTTAAATTAACCATAATATAAAATGATCTATTCGGGTCTCTGTTTGCCCTACCCTAGAAGTTTAATAGTGCATTTTACTCGCCATTTCTTGCGCTTTGAGATGCCGCTTAGCACAAGTCGCTATCTGAAATAGGAGCGATGTAAATTGAGCAAATGTGATAGAATTTCGCTGAATTCTTATATTAACCAAAATATAAAGTGATCTAGTCGGGTCTCTGATTACCCTATCATAGAAGTTTAATAGTGCATTTTACTCGCCATGCCTCGCGCTTTAAGATGCCGCCTATCCGGGTACGCTATCTGAAATAGGAGCGACGTAAATTGAACAAATGTGATAGAATTTTTCTGAATTCTTAAATTAACCATAATATGAAATGACCTAATCGGGTCTCTGTTTGCCCTACCCAAGAAGTTTAATAGTCCATTTTACTCGCCATTTCTTGCGCTTTGAGATGCCGCTTAGCCCAATACGCTATCTGAAATAGGAGCGACGTAAATTGAACAAATGTTATAGAATTTTGCTGAATTCTTAAATTAACCATAATATAAAATGATGTAATCGGGTCTCTGTTCGCCCTACCCAAGAAGTTTAATAGTGAATTTCTCTCGTCATTTCATGCGCTTTGAGATGCCGCTTAGCCCAATAGCTATCTGAAATAGGAGCGACGTAAATTGAACAAATGTGATAGAATTTCCCTGAAATCTTATATTAAAGAAAATATAAAATGATCTAAACGGGACTCTGATTGCCCTATCATAGACGTTTAGTAGTGCATTTTACTCGCCCTTCCACGCGCTTTAAGATGCCGCCTAGCCCAGTACACTATCTGAAATAGGAGCGACGTAAATTGAAAAAATGTGATAGAATTTCGCTGAATTCTTATATTAACCAAAACATAAAATGATCTAATGGGGTCTCTGTTTGCCCTACCCTAGAAGTTTAATAGTGCATTTTACTCGCCATTTCTTGCGCTGTGAGATGCCGCTTAGCCCAATACGCTATCTGAAATAGGAGCGACGTAAATTGAACACATGTGATAGAATTTCGCTGGATTCTTATATTAACCAAAATATAAAATGATCTAATCGGGTTTCTGTTTGCCTTATCCTAGAAGTTTAATAGTGCA
This sequence comes from Macropis europaea, assembly GCA_916610135.2. Classification (NCBI taxonomy): domain Eukaryota; kingdom Metazoa; phylum Arthropoda; class Insecta; order Hymenoptera; family Melittidae; genus Macropis; species Macropis europaea. The sequence goes on along the minus strand of CAKAJE020001665.1, from coordinate 7,053 downwards.
TTTTACTCGCCATTCCACGCGCTTTAAGTTGCCGCCTAGCCCAATACGCTATCTGAAATAGGAGCTACGTAAGTTGAACAAATGTCACAGAATTACGCTGAATTCTTATGTTAACCGTAATATAAAATGATCTAATCGGGTCTCTGTTTGCCTTATCCTAGAAGTTTAAGAGTGCATTTTACTCGCCATTTCATGCGCTTTGAGATGCCGCTTAGCCCAATACGCTATCTGAAATAGGAGCGACGTAAATTGAACAAATGTGATAGAATTTCGCTGAATTCTTATATTAACCTTAATATAAAATGATCTAATCGGGTCTCTGTTTGCCTTACCCTAGAAGTTTAATAGTGCATTTTACTCGCCATTTCATGCGCTTTGAGATGCCGCTTAGCCCAATACGCTATCTGATATAGGAGCGACGTAAATTGAACAAATGTGATAGAATTACGCTGAATGCTTATATTAACCAAAATATAAAATGATCTAATCGGGTCTCTGATTGCCCTATCATAGAAGTTTAATAGTGCATTTTACTCGCCATTCCACGCGCTTTAAGATGCCGCCTAGCCCAGTATGCTATCTGAAATAGGAACGACGTAAATTGAACAAATGTGATAGACTTTTGCTGAATTCTTAAATGAACCATAATATAAAATGATGTAATCGGGTCTCTGTTCGCCCTACCCAAGAAGTTTAATAGTACATTTCTCTCGTCATTTCATGCGCTTTGAGGTGCCGCTTAGCCCAAGAGCTATCTGAAATAGGAGCGACGTAAATTGAACAAATGTGATAGAATTTCCCTGAAATCTTAGATTAAAGAAAATATAAAATGATCTAAACGGGACTCTGATTGCCCTATCATAGAAGTTTAGTAGTGCATTTTACTCGCCCTTCCACGCGCTTTAAGATGCCGCCTAGCCCAGTACACTATCTGAATTAGGAGCGACGTAAATTGAAAAAATGTGATAGAATTTCGCTGAATTCTTATATTAACCAAAATATAAAATGATCTAATGGGGTCTCCGTTTGCCCTACCCTAGAAGTTTAATAGTGCATTTTACCCGCCCTTTCGTGCGCTTTGAGATGCCGCTTAGCCCAATTCGCTATCAGAAATAGGAGCGACGAAAATTGAACAAATGTGATAGAATTTTGCTGAATTCTTAAATTAACCATAATATAAAATGATCTAATCGGGTCTCTGATTGCCCTACCCTAGAAGTTTAATAGTGCATTTTACTCGTCATTTCATGCGCTTTGAGATGCCGCTTAGCCCAATAAGCTGTCCGAAATAGGAGCGACGTAAATTGAACAAATGTGATAGAAGTTCCCTGAATACTTATATTAACCTTAATGTAAAATGATCTAATCGGGTCTCTGTTCGCCCTGCCCTAGAAGTTTAATAGTGCATTTTACTCGCCATTTCATGCGCTTTGAGATGCCGCTTAGCCCAATACGCTATCTGAAATAGGAGCGACGTAAATTAAACAAATGTGATAGAATTTCGCTGAATTCTTATATTAACCAAAATATAAAATGATCTAATCGGGACTCTGATTGCCCTATCATAGAAGTTTAATAGTGCATTTTACTCGCCATTCCTCGCGCTTTAAGATGCCGCCTATCCGGGTACGCTATCTGAAATAGGAGCGACGTAAATTGAACAAATGTGATAGAATTTTTCTGAATTCTTAAATTAACCATAATATGAAATGACCTAATCGGGTCTCTGTTTGCCCTACCCTAGAAGTTTAATAGTGCATTTTACTCGCCATTTCTTGCGCTTTGAGATGCCGCTTAGCCCAATACGCTATCTGAAATATCATCGACGTAAATTGAACAAATGTGAGAGAATTTCGCTGAATTCTTAAATTAACCATAATATAAAATGATCTAATCGGGTCTATATGTGCCCAACCCTAGAAGCTTAATAGTGCATTTTACCTGCCATTTCTTGCGGTTTGAGATGCCGCTTAGCCCAATACGCTATCTGAAATAGGAGCGACGTAAATTGAAAAAATGTGATCGAATTTCGCTGAATTCTTATATTAACCAAAATATAAAATGATCTAATGGGGTCTCTGTTTGCCCTACCCTAGAAGTTTAATAGTGGATTTTACTCGCCATTTCTTGCGCTTTGAGATGCCGCTTAGCCCAATACGCTATCTGAAATAGGAGCGACGTAAAATGAACAAATGTGATAGGATTTCGCTGAATTCTTAAATTAACCATAATATAAAATGATCTAATCGGGTCTATATGTGCCCAACCCAAGAAGCTTAATAGTGCATTTTACTCGCCATTTCTTGCGCTTTGAGATGCCGCTTAGCCCAATACGCTATCTGAAATAGGAGCGACGTAAATTGAACAAATGTGATAGAATTTCCCTGAAATGTTATAGTAAACAAAATATAAAATGATCTATTCGGAACTCTGATTGCCCTATCATAGAAGTTTAGAAGTGCATTTTACTCGCCCTTCCACGCGCTTTAAGTTGCCGCCTAGCCCAGTACGCTATCTGAAATAGGAGCGACGTTAGTTGAACAAATGTGACAGAATTACGCTGAATTCTTATATTAACCGTAATATAAAATGATCTATTCGGGTGTCTGTTCGCCCTACCCTAGAAGTTTAATAGTGCATTTCACTCGCCATTCCATGCGCTTTGAGATGCCGCTTAGCCCAATACGCTATCTGAAATAGGAGCGACGTAAATTGAAAAAATGGGATCGAATTTCGCTGAATTCTTATATTAACCAAAATATAAAATGATCTAATGGGGTCTCTGTTTGCCCTACCCTAGAAGTTTAATAGTGGATTTTACTCGCCATTTCTTGCGCTTTGAGATGCCGCTTAGCCCAATACGCTATCTGAAATAGGAGCGACGTAAAATGAACAAATGTGATAGGATTTCGCTGAATTCTTAAATTAACCATAATATAAAATGATCTAATCGGGTCTATATGTGCCCAACCCTAGAAGCTTAATAGTGCATTTTACTCGCCATTGCATGCGCTTTGAGATGCCGCTTAGCCCAATAAGCTATCTGAAATAGGAGCGATGTAACTTGAACAAATGTGATAGAATTTCGCTGAATTCTTAAATTAACCATAATATGAAATGACCTAATCGGGTCTCTGTTTGCCCTACCCTAGAAGTTTAATAGAGCATTCTACTCGTCATTTCATGCGCTTTGAGATGCCGCCTAGCCCAGTACGCTATCTGAAATAGGAGCGACGTAAATTGAACAAATGTGATAGAATTTCGCTGGATTCTTTTATTTACCATAATGTTAAATGATCTAATCGGGTCTCTGTTCGCCCTAGCGTAGAAGCTTAATCGTGCATTTTATTCGTCATTTCATGCGCTTTGAGATGCCGCTTAGCCCAATACGCTATCTGAAATAGGAGCGACGCAAATTGAACAAATGCGATAGAATATCGCTGAATTCTTATATTAACCATAATATAAAATGATGTAATCGGGTCTCTGTTCGCCGTACCCAAGAAGTTTAATAGTGCATTTCTCTCGTCATTTCATGCGCTTTGAGATGCCGCTTAGCCCAATAGCTATCTGAAATAGGAGCGACGTAAATTGAACAAATGTGATAGAATTTCGCTGAATTCTGTAATTAACTATAATATGAAATGACCTAATCGGGTCTCTGTTCGCCCTACCCAAGAAGTTTAATAGTGCATTTCTCTCGTCATTTCATACGCTTTGAGATGCCGCTTGGCCCAATACGCTATCTGAAATAGGAGCGACGTAAATTGAACAAATATGATAGAATTTCCCTGAAATCTTATATTAAACAATACATAAAATGATCTAAACGGGACTCTGATTGCCCTACCATAGAAGTTTAGTAGTGCATTTTGCTCGCCATTCCACGCGCTTTAAGTTGCCGGCTAGCCCAGTACACTATCTGAAATAGGAGCGACGCATGTTGAACAAATGTGATAGAATTCCGCTGAATTCTTATATTAACCGTAATATAAAATGATCTAATCGGGTCTCTGTTTGCCTTACCCTAGAAGTTTAATAGTACATTTTACTCGCCATTCCACGCGCTTTAAGATGCCGCCTAGCCCAGTATGCTGTCTGAAATAGGAACGACGTAAATTGAACAAATGTGATAGAATTTTGCTGAACTCTTAAATTAACCATAATATAAAATGATCTAATCTGGTCTCTGATTGCCCTACCCTAGAAGTTTAATAGTGCATTTTACGAGCCATTTCTTGCGCTTTGAGATGCAGCTTAGCCCAATACGCTATCTGAAATAGGAGCGACGTAAATTGAACAAATGTGATAGAATTTCTCTGAATTCTTTTATTAACCGTAATATAAAATGATCTAATCGGGTCTCTGTTTGCATTACCCTAGAAGTTTAATAGTGCATTTTACTCGCCATTCCACGCGCTTTAGGATGCCGCCTATCAGAGTACGCTATCTGAAATAGGAGCGACGTAAGCTGAACAAATGTGATAGAATTTTGCTGAATTCTTAAATTAACCGTAATATAAAATGATGTAATCGGGTCTCTGTTCGCCCTACCCTAGAAGTTTAATAGTACATTTCTCTCGTCATTTCATGCGCTTTGAGATGCCGCTTAGCCCAATAGCTATCCGAAATAGGAGCGACGTAAATTGAACAAATGTGATAGAATTTCCCTGGAATCTTATATTAAAGAAAATATAAAATGATCTAAACGGGACTCTGATTGCCCTATCATAGAAGTTTAGTAGTGCATTTTACTCGCCCTTCCACGCGCTTTTGATGCCGCCTAGCCCAGTACACTATCTGAAATAGGAGCGACGTAAATTGAAAAAATGTGATAGAATTTCGCTGAATTCTTATATTAACCAAAATATAAAATGATCTAATGGGGTCTCTGCTTGCCCTACCCTAGAAATTTAATAGTGCATTTTACTCGCCATTTCTTGCGCTTTGAGATGCCGCTTAACACAATACGCTATCTGAAATAGGAGCGACGTAAAATGAACAAATGTGATAGGATTTCGCTGAATTCTTAAATTAACCATAATATAAAATGATCTAATCGGGTCTATATGTGCCCAACCCTAGAAGCTTAATAGTGCATTTTACTCGCCATTTCTTGCGCTTTGAGATGCCGCTTAGCCCAATACGCTATCTGAAATAGGAGCGACGTAAATTGAACAAATGTGATAGAATTACCCTGAAATGTTATAGTAAACAAAATATAAAATGATCTATTCGGAACTCTGATTGCCCTATCATAGAAGTTTAGAAGTGCATTTTACTCGCCCTTCCACGCGCTTTAAGTTGCCGCCTAGCCCAGTACGCTATCTGAAATAGGAGCGACGTTAGTTGAACATATGTGATAGAATTACGCTGAATTCTTATATTAACCGTAATATAAAATGACCTATTCGGGTGTCTGTTCGCCCTACCCTAGAAGTTTAATAGTGCATTTCACTCGCCATTCCATGCGCTTTGATATGCCGCTTAGCCCAATACGCTATCTGAAATAGGAGCGACGTAAATTGAACAAATGTGATAGAATTTGCTGAATTCTTATATTAACCAAAATATGAAATGATCTTATCGGGTCTCTGATTGCCCTACCCTAGAAGTTTAATAGTGAATTTTACTCGCCCTTTCGTGCGCTGTGAGATGCCGCTTAGCCCAATACGCTATCTGAAATAGGAGCGACGTAAATTGAACAAATGTGATAGAATTACCCTGAAATGTTATAGTAAACAAAATATAAAATGATCTATTCGGAACTCTGATTGCCCTATCATAGAAGTTTAGAAGTGCATTTTACTCGCCCCTCCACGCGCTTTAAGTTGCCGCCTAGCCCAGTACGCTATCTGAAATAGGAGCGACGTTAGTTGAACATATGTGATAGAATTACGCTGAATTCTTATATTAACCGTAATATAAAATGACCTATTCGGGTGTCTGTTCGCCCTACCCTAGAAGTTTAATAGTGCATTTCACTCGCCATTCCATGCGCTTTGATATGCCGCTTAGCCCAATACGCTATCTGAAATAGGAGCGACGTAAATTGAACAAATGTGATAGAATTTCGCTGAATTCTTATATTAACCAAAATATGAAATGATCTTATCGGGTCTCTGATTGCCCTACCCTAGAAGATTAATAGTGAATTTTACTCGCCCTTTCGTGCGCTGTGAGATGCTGCTTAGCCCAATACGCTATCTGAAATAGGAGCGACGTAAATTGAACAAATGTGATAGAATTTCGCTGGATTCTTATATTAACCAAAATATAAAATTATCTAATCGGGTTTCTGTTTGCCTTATCCTAGAAGTTTAATAGTGCATTTTACTCGCCATTCCACGCGCTTTAAGTTGCCGCCTAGCCCAGTACGCTATCTGAAATAGGAGCTACGTAAGTTGAACAAATGTCACAGAATTACGCTGAATTCTTATGTTAACCGTAATATAAAATGATCTAATCGGGTCTCTGTTTGCCTTATCCTAGAAGTTTAAGAGTGCATTTTACTCGCCATTTCATGCGCTTTGAGATGCCGCTTAGCCCAATACGCTATCTGAAATAGGAGCGACGTAAATTGAACAAATGTGATAGAATTTCGCTGAATTCTTATATTAACCAAAATATAAAATGATCTAATCGGGTCTCTGGTTGCCCTACCCTAGAAGATTAATAGTGCATTTTACTCGCCATTTCATGCGCTTTGAGATGCCGCTTAGCCCAATACGCTATCTGGAATAGGAGCGACGTAAATTGAACAAATGTGATAGAATTTCGCTGAATTCTTATATTAACCAAAATATAAAATGATCTAATCGGGTCTCTGATTGCCCTACCCTAGAAGTTTAATAGTGCATTTTACTCGCCATTTCATGCGCTTTGAGATGCCGCTTAGCCCAATACGCTATCTGAAATAGGAGCGACGTAAATTGAACAAATGTGATAGAATTACCCTGAAATGTTATAGTAAACAAAATATAAAATGATCTATTCGGAACTCTGATTGCCCTATCATAGAAGTTTAGAAGTGCATTTTACTCGCCCCTCCAC
>CAKAJE020001664.1:0-19902 GCA_916610135.2 Macropis europaea | reverse complement strand
TCAGCGAAATTCTATCACATTTTTTCAATTTACGTCGCTCCTATTTCAGATAGTGTACTGGGCTAGGCAGCATCTTAAAGCGCGTGGAAGGGCGAGTAAAATGCACTACTAAACTTCTATGGTAGGGCAATCAGAGTCCCGTTTAGATCATTTTATGTATTGTTTAATATAAGATTTCAGGGAAATTCTATCACATTTGTTCAATTTACGTCGCTTCTATTTCAGATAGCTATTGGGCTAAGCGGCATCTCAAAGCGCATGAAATGACGAGAGAAATGAACTATTAAACTTCTTGGGTAGGGCGAACAGAGACCCGATTACATCATTTTATATTATGGATAATATAAGAATTCAGCGATATTCTATCGCATTTGTTCAATTTGCGTCGCTCCTATTTCAGATAGCGTATTGGGCTAAGCGGCATCTCAAAGAGCATGAAATGTCGAATAAAATGCACTATTAAGCTTCTACGCTAGGGCGAACAGAGACCCGATTAGATCATTTAACATTATGGTAAATAAAAGAATTCAGCGAAATTCTATCACATTTGTTCAATTTACGTCGCTCCTATTTCAGATAGCGTGCTGGGCTAGGCCGCATCTCAAAGCGCATGAAATGACGAGTAAAATGCTCTACTAAACTTCTAGGGTAGGGCAAACAGAGACCCGATTAGGTCATTTCATATTATGGTTAATTTAAGAATTCAGCGAAATTCTATCACATTTGTTCAAGTTACATCGCTCCTATTTCAGATAGCTTATTGGGATAAGCGGCATCTCAAAGCGCATGAAATGGCGAGTAAAATGCACTATTAAACTTCTAGGATAAGGCCAACAGAGACCCGATTAGATCATTTTACATTAAGGTTAAAATAAGAATTCAGCGAAATTCTATCACATTTGTTCAATTTACGTCGCTCCTATTTCAGATAGCGTACTGGGCTAGGCGGCATCTTAAAGCGCGTGGAATGGCGAGAAAAATGCACTATTAAACTTCTATGATAGGGCAATCAGACACCCGATTAGATCATTTTATATTTTGGTTAATATAAGAATTCAGCGAAATTCTATCACATTTGTTCAATATACGTCGCTCCAATTTCAGATAGCTTATTGGGCTAAGCGGCATCGCAAAGCGCATGAAATGACGAGTGAAATGCACTATTAAACTTCTTGGGTAGGGCGAACAAAGACCCGATTAGATCATTTTACATTAAGGTTAATATAAGAATTCAGCGAAATTCTATCACATTTGTTCAACATGCGTCGCTCCTATTTCAGATAGTGTACTGGGCTAGGCGGCAACTTAAAGCGCGTGGAATGGCGAGTAAAATGCACTATTAAACTTCTAGGGTAGGGCAATCAGAGACCCGATTAGATCATTTTATATTTTGGTTAATATAAGAATTCAGCGAAATTCTATCACATTTGTTCAATTTACGTCGCTCCTATTTCAGATAGCGTGCTGGGCTAGGCGGCATCTCAAAGCGCATGAAATGACGAGTAAAATGCTCTACTAAACTTCTAGGGTAGGGCAAACAGAGACCCGATTAGGTCATTTCATATTATGGTTAATTTAAGAATTCAGCGAAATTCTATCACATTTGTTCAAGTTACATCGCTCCTATTTCAGATAGCTTATTGGGATAAGCGGCATCTCAAAGCGCATGAAATGGCGAGTAAAATGCACTATTAAACTTCTAGGATAAGGCAAACAGAGACCCGATTAGATCATTTTACATTAAGGTTAAAATAAGAATTCAGCGAAATTCTATCACATTTGTTCAATTTACGTCGCTCCTATTTCAGATAGCGTACTGGGCTAGGCGGCATCTTAAAGCGCGTGGAATGGCGAGAAAAATGCACTATTAAACTTCTATGATAGGGCAATCAGAGACCCGATTAGATCATTTTATATTTTGGTTAATATAAGAATTCAGCGAAATTCTATCACATTTGTTCAATATACGTCGCTCCAATTTCAGATAGCTTATTGGGCTAAGCGGCATCGCAAAGCGCATGAAATGACGAGTGAAATGCACTATTAAACTTCTTGGGTAGGGCGAACAAAGACCCGATTAGATCATTTTACATTAAGGTTAATATAAGAATTCAGCGAAATTCTATCACATTTGTTCAACATGCGTCGCTCCTATTTCAGATAGTGTACTGGGCTAGGCGGCAACTTAAAGCGCGTGGAATGGCGAGTAAAATGCACTATTAAACTTCTAGGGTAGGGCAATCAGAGACCCGATTAGATCATTTTATATTTTGGTTAATATAAGAATTCAGCGAAATTCTATCACATTTGTTCAATTTACGTCGCTCCTATTTCAGATAGCGTATTGGGCTAAGCGGCATCTCAAAGCGCATGGAATGGCGAGTGAAATGCACTATTAAACTTATAGGGTAGGGCGAACAGAGACCCGAATAGATCATTTTATATTACGGTTAATATAAGAATTCAGCGTAATTCTATCACATTTGTTCAACTAACGTCGCTCCTATTTCAGATAGCGCACTGCACTTTGCGGCATCTTAAAGCGCGTGGAAGGGCGAGTAAAATTCACTACTAAACTTCTATGATAGGGCAATTAGAGTTCCGAATAGATCATTTTATATTTTGTTTACTATAACATTTCAGAGAACTTCTATCACATTTGTTCAATTTACGTCGCTCCTATTTCAGACAGCTTATTGGGCTAAGCGGCATCTCAAAGCGCATGAAATGACGAGTAAAATGCACTATTAAACTTCTAGGGTAGGGCAATCAGAGACCCGATTAGATCATTTTATATTATGGTTAATTTAAGAATTCAGCAAAATTCTATCACATTTGTTCAATTTCCGTCGTTCCTATTTCAGATAGCATACTGGGCTAGGCGGCATCTTAAAGCGCGTGGAATGGCGAGTAAAATGCACTATTAATCTTCTATGATAGGGCAATCAGAGACCAGATTAGATCATTTTATATTTTGGTTAATATAAGAATTCAGCGAAATTCTATCACATTTGTTCAATTTACGTCGCTCCTACTTCAGATAGCGTATTGGGCTAAGCGGCATCTCAAAGCGCATGAAATGGCGAGTAAAATGCACTCTTAAACTTCTAGGATAAGGCAAACAGAGACCCGATTAGATCGTTTAATATTACGGTTAACATAAGAATTCAGCGTAATTCTGTGACATTTGTTCAACTAACGTCGCTCCTATTTCAGATAGTGTACTGGGCTAGGCGGCATCTTAAAGCGCGTGGAAGGGCGAGTAAAATGCACTTCTAAACTTCTAGGGTAGGGCGAACAAAGACCCGATTAGATCATTTTACATTAAGGTTAAAGTAAGAATTCAGCGAAATTCTATCACATTTGTTCAATTTACGACGCTCCTATTTCAGATAGCGTATTGGGCTAAGCTGCATCTCAAAGCGCAAGAAATGGCTCGTACAATGCACTATTCAACTTCTAGGGTAGGGCAAACAGAGACCGGATTAGATCATTTTATATTTTGGTTAATATAAGAATTCAGGGAAATTCTATCACATTTGTTCAATTTACGTCGCTCCTGTTTCAGATAGCGTATTGGGCTAAGCGGCATCTCAAAGCGCAAGAAATGGCGAGTAAAATGCACAATTCAGCTTCTAGGGTTGGGCACATATAGAACCGATTAGATCATTTTATATTATGGTTAATTTAAGAATTCAGCGAAATCCTATCACATTTGTTCAATTTACGTCGCTCCTATTTCAGATAGCGTATTGGGCTAAGAGGCATCTCAAAGCGCATGAAATGGCGAGTAAAATGCACTATTAAACTTCTAGGATAAGGCAAACACAGACCCGATTAGATCATTTTATATTACGGTTAATATAAGAAATCAGCGTAATTCTGTCACATTCGTTCAACTTACGTAGCTCCTATTTCAGATAGCGTACTGGGCTAGGCGGCATCTTAAAGCGCGTGGAATGGCGAGTAAAATGCACTTCTAAACTTCTATGATAGGGCAATCAGAGTTCCGAATAGATCATTTTATATTTTGTTAACTATAACATTTCAGGGAAATTCTATCACATTTGTTCAATATACGTCGCTCCTATTTCAGATAGCGTATTGGGCTAAGCGGCATCTCAAAGCGCAAGAAATGGCGAGTAAAATGCACTATTAAACTTCTAGGGTAGGGCAAACAGAGACCCCATTAGATCATTTTATATTTTGGTTAATATAAGAATTCAGCGAAATTCTATCACATTTTTTCAATTTACGTCGCTCCTATTTCAGATAGTGTACTGGGCTAGGCGGCATCTTAAAGCGCGTGGAAGGGCGAGTAAAATGCACTTCTAAACTTCTATGATAGGGCAATCAGAGTTCCGAATAGATCATTTTATATTTTGTTTACTATAACATATCAGGGAAATTCTATCACATTTGTTCAATTTACGTCGCTCCTATTTCAGATAGCTATTGGGCTAAGCGGCATCTCAAAGCGCATGAAATGACGAGAGAAATGCACTATTAAACTTCTAGGGTGGGTCGAACAGAGACCCGATTACATCATTTTATATTATGGTTAATTTAAGAATTCAGCGAAATTCTATCACATTTGTTCAATTTACATCGCTCCTATTTCAGATAGCTATTGGGCTAAGCGGCATCTCAAAGCGCATTAAATGACGAGTGAAATGCACTATTGAACTTCTAGGATAAGGCAAACAGAGACCCGATCAGATCATTTTATATTACGGTTAATATAAGAATTCTGAGTAATTCTGTCACATTTGTTCAATTTACGTCGCTGATATTTCAGATAGCGTAATGGGCTAAGCGGCATCTCAAAGCGCAAGAAATGGCGAGTAAAATGCACTATTAAACTTCTAGGGTAGGGCAAACAGAGACCCGATAAGATCATTTTATATTATGGTTAATTTAAGAATTCAGCGAAACTCAATCACATTTGTTCAATTTATGTCGCTCCTATTTCAGATGGCGTATTGGGCTAAGCGGCATCTCAATGCGCATGAAATGGCGAGTAAAATGCACTATTAAACTTCTAGGATAAGGCAAACAGAGACCCGATTAGATCATTTTATATTACGGTTAATATAAGAATGCAGCGTAATTCTATCACATTTGTTCAACTTACGTCGCTCCTATTTCAGATAGCATACTGGGCTAGGCGGCATCTTAAAGCGCGTGGAATGGCGAGTAAAATGCACTATTACACTTCTATGATAGGGCTATCAGAGACCCGATTAGATCATTTTATATTTTGGTTAATATAAGAATTCAGCGAAATTCTGTCACATTCGTTCAATTTACGTCGCTCCTATTTCAGATAGCGTATTGGGCTAAGCGGCATCTCAAAGCGCATGAGGTGGCGAGTAAAATGCACTATTAAACTTCTAGGGTTGGGCGAACAAAGACCCGATTAGATCATTTTACATTAAGGTTAATATAAGAATTCAGGCAAATTCTATCACATTTGTTCAATTTACGTCGCTCCTATTTCAGATAGCGTATTGGGCTAAGCGCCATCTCAAAGCGCATGAAATGGCGAGTAAAATGCAATATTAAACTTCTAGGGTAGGGCAAGCAGAGACCCGATTAGATCATTTTATATTATGGTTAATTTAAGAATTCAGCCAAATTCTATCACATTTGTTCAATTTACGTTGCTCCTATTTCAGATAGCGTTCTGCGCTAGGCGGAATCTTAAAGCGCGTGGATTGGCGAGTAAAATGCACTATTAAACTTCTAGGGTAGGGCAATCAGAGACCCGATTAGATGATTTTATATTATGGTTAATTTAAGAATTCAGCAAAATTCTATCACATTTGTTCAATTTACGTCGTTCCTATTTCAGATAGCATACTGGGCTAGGCGGCATCTTAAAGCGCGTGGAATGGCGAGTAAAGTGCACTATTAATCTTCTCTGATAGGGCAATCAGAGACCCGCTTAGATCATTTTATATTTTGGTTAATATAAGAATTCAGCGAAATTCTATCACATTTGTTCAATTTACGTCGCTCCTATTTCAGATAGCGTATTGGGATAAGCGGCATCTCAAGGCGCATGAAATGGCGAGTAAAATGCACTACTAAACTTCTAGGGTAGGGCAATCAGAGACCCGATTAGATCATTTTATATTATGGTTAATTTAAGAATTCAGCAAAATTCTAACACATTTGTTCAATTTACGTCCCTCCTATTTCAGATAGCGTACTCGGATAGGCGGCATCTTAAAGCGCGTGGAGTGGCGAGTAAAATGTACTATTAAACTTCTATGATAGGGCAATCAGAGACCCGGTTAGATCATTTTATATTTTGGTTAATATAAGAATTCAGCGAAATTCTATCACATTTGTTTAATTTACGTCGCTCCTATTTCAGATAGCGTATTGGGCTAAGCGGCATCTCAAAGCGCATGCAATGGGGAGTAAAATGCACTATTAAACTTCTAGGGTAGGGCAATCAGAGACCCGATTAGATCATTTTATATTTTGGTTAATATAAGAATTCAGCGAAATTCTATCACATTTGTTCAATTCACGTCGCTCCTATTTCAGATAGCTATTGGGCTAAGCGGCATCTCAAAGCGCATGAAATGACGAGAGAAATGTACTATTAAACTTCTTGGGTAGGGCGAACAGAGACCCGATTACATCATTTTATATTATGGTTAATTTAAGAATTCAGCAAAATTCTGTCACATTTGCTCAATTTACATCGCTCCTATTTCAGATAGCGTATTGGGCTAAGCGGCATCTCAAAGCGCATGGAATGACGAGTAAAATGCACTAATAAACTTCTAGGATAACGCAAACGGAGACCCGATTAGACCATTTTATATTACGGTTAATATAAGAATTCAGCGTTATTCTATCACATTTGTTCAACTTACGTCGATCCTATTTCAGATAGCGTACTCTGATAGGCGGCATCCTAAAGCGCGTGGAATGGCGAGTAAAATGCACTATTAAACTTCTAGGGTAGGGCAATCAAACACCCGATTAGATCATTTTATATTTTGGTTAATATAAGAATCCAGCGAAATTCTATCACATTAGTTCAATTTACGTCGCTCCTATTTCAGATAGCGTATTGGGCCAAGCGGCATCTCAAAGAGCCTGGAATGGCGAGTGAAATGCACTATTAAACTTCTAGGGTAGGGCGAACAGAGACCCGAATAGATCATTTTATATTACGGTTAATATAAGAATTCAGCGTAATTCTATCACATTTGTTCAACTAACGTCGCTCCTATTTCAGATAGCGTACTGCGCTAGGCGGCATCTTAAAGCGCGTGGAACGGCGAGTAAGATGCACTACTAAACTTCTGTCATAGGGCAATCAGTGTTCCGAATAGATCATTTTATATTTTGTTTACTATAACATTTCAGGGAAATTCTATCACATTTGTTCAATTTACGTCGCTCCTATTTCAGATAGCGTACTGGGCTAGGCGGCATCTCAAAGCGGGTGGAATGGCGAGTAAAATGCACTCTTAAACATCTATGATAGGGCAATCAGAGACCCGATTAGATCATTTTATATTTTGGTTAATATAAGAATTCAGCGAAATTCTATCACATTTGTTCAATTTACGTCGCTCCTATTTCAGATAGCGTATTGGGCTAAGCGGCATCTCAAAGCACATGGAATGCCGAGTGAAATGCACTATTAAGCTTCTAGGGTAGGGCGAACAGAGACCCGAATAGATCATTTTATATTACGGTTAATATAAGAATCAGCGTAATTCTATCACATTTGTTCAACTAACGTCGCTCCTATTTCAGATAGCGTACTGCGCTAGGCGGCATCTTAAAGCGCGTGGGAGGGCGAGTACAATGCACTACTAAACTTCTATGATAGGGCAATCAGAGTTCCGAATAGATCATGTTATATTTTGGTTAATATAAGAATGCAGCGTACTTCTATCACATTTGTTCAATTTACGTCGCTCCTATATCAGATAGCATATTGGGCTAAGCGGCATCGCAAAGCGCATGAATTGACGAGTGAAATGCACTATTAAACTTCTTGGGTAGGGCGAACAAAGACCCGATTAGATCATTTTACATTAAGGTTAATATACGAATTCAGCGAAATTCTATCACATTTGTTCAATTTACATCGCTCCTATTTCAGATAGCGACTTGTGCTAAGCGGCATCTCAAAGCGCAAGAAATGGCGAGTAAAATGCACTATTAAACTTCTAGGGTAGGGCAAACAGAGACCCCATTAGATCATTTTATATTATGGTTAATTTAAGAATTCAGCGAAATTCTATCACATTTGTTCAATTTACGTCGCTCCTATTTCAGATAGCGTATTCGGCTCTGCGGCATGTCAAAGCGCATGAAATGGCGAGTAAAATGCACTATTAAACTTCTAGGGTAGGGCAATCAGAGACCCGATTAGATCATTTTATATTTTGGTTAATAAATGAATTCATCGATATTCTATCACATTTGTTCAATTTACATCGCTCCTATTTCAGATAGCGTACTGGGCTAAGCGGCATCTCAAAGCGCAAGAAATGGCGAGTAAAATGCACTATTAAACTTCTAGGATAAGGCAAACAGAGACCCGATTAGATCATTTTATATTACGGTTAATATAAGAATTCAGCGTAATTCTGTGACATATGTTCAACTTACGTAGCTCCTATTTCAGATAGCGTGCTGGGCTAGGCGGCAACTTAAAGCGCGTGGAATGGCGAGTAAAATGCACTGTTAAACTTCTATGATAGGGCAATCAGAGACCCGATTAGATCATTTTATATTTTGGTTAATATAAGAATTCAGCGAAATTCTATCACATTTGTTCAATTTACGTCGCTCCTATTTCAGATAGCTTATTGGGCTAAGCGGCATCGCAAAGCGCATGAATTGACGAGTAAAATGCACTATTAACCTTCTAGGATAAGGCAAACAGAGACCCGATTAGATCATTTTATATTACGGTTAATATAAGAATTGAGCGTAATTCTGTGACATTTGTTCAACTTACGTAGCTCCTATTTCAGATAGCGTATTATGCTAAGCGGCAGCTCAAAGCGCATGAAATGGCGAGTAAAATGCACTATTAAGCTTCTAGGGTTGGGCACATATAGACCCGATTAGATCATTTTATATTATGGTTAATTTAAGAATTCAGCGAAATTCTATCACATTTGATCAATTTACATCGCTCCTATTTCAGATAGCGTATTGGGCTAGGCGGCATCTTAAAGCGCGTGGAAAGGCGAGTAAAATGCACTGTTAAACTTCTATGATAGGGCAATCAGAGACCCGATTAGATCATTTTATATTTTGGTTAATATAAGAATTCAGCGAAATTCTATCACATTTGTTCAATTTACGTCGCTCCTATTACAGATAGCGTATTGGGCTAAGCGGCATCTCAAAGCGCAAGAAATGGCGAGTAAAATGCACTATTAAGCTTCTAGGGTTGGGCACATATAGACCCGATTAGATCATTTTATATTATGGTTAATTTAAGAATACAGCGAAATCCTATCACATTTGTTCATTTTACGTCGCTCCTATTTCAGATAGCGTATTGGGCTAAGCGGCATCTCAAAGCGCAAGAAATGGCGAGTAAAATTCACTATTAAACTTCTAGGGTAGGGCAAACAGAGACCCCATTAGATCATTTTATATTTTGGTTAATATAAGAATTCAGCGAAATTCTATCACATTTTTTCAATTTACGTCGCTCCTATTTCAGATAGTGTACTGGGCTAGGCAGCATCTTAAAGCGCGTGGAAGGGCGAGTAAAATGCACTACTAAACTTCTATGGTAGGGCAATCAGAGTCCCGTTTAGATCATTTTATGTATTGTTTAATATAAGATTTCAGGGAAATTCTATCACATTTGTTCAATTTACGTCGCTTCTATTTCAGATAGCTATTGGGCTAAGCGGCATCTCAAAGCGCATGAAATGACGAGAGAAATGAACTATTAAACTTCTTGGGTAGGGCGAACAGAGACCCGATTACATCATTTTATATTATGGATAATATAAGAATTCAGCGATATTCTATCGCATTTGTTCAATTTGCGTCGCTCCTATTTCAGATAGCGTATTGGGCTAAGCGGCATCTCAAAGCGCATGAAATGTCGAATAAAATGCACTATTAAGCTTCTACGCTAGGGCGAACAGAGACCCGATTAGATCATTTAACATTATGGTAAATAAAAGAATTCAGCGAAATTCTATCACATTTGTTCAATTTACGTCGCTCCTATTTCAGATAGCGTGCTGGGCTAGGCGGCATCTCAAAGCGCATGAAATGACGAGTAAAATGCTCTACTAAACTTCTAGGGTAGGGCAAACAGAGACCCGATTAGGTCATTTCATATTATGGTTAATTTAAGAATTCAGCGAAATTCTATCACATTTGTTCAAGTTACATCGCTCCTATTTCAGATAGCTTATTGGGATAAGCGGCATCTCAAAGCGCATGAAATGGCGAGTAAAATGCACTATTAAACTTCTAGGATAAGGCAAACAGAGACCCGATTAGATCATTTTACATTAAGGTTAAAATAAGAATTCAGCGAAATTCTATCACATTTGTTCAATTTACGTCGCTCCTATTTCAGATAGCGTACTGGGCTAGGCGGCATCTTAAAGCGCGTGGAATGGCGAGAAAAATGCACTATTAAACTTCTATGATAGGGCAATCAGAGACCCGATTAGATCATTTTATATTTTGGTTAATATAAGAATTCAGCGAAATTCTATCACATTTGTTCAATATACATCGCTCCAATTTCAGATAGCTTATTGGGCTAAGCGGCATCGCAAAGCGCATGAAATGACGAGTGAAATGCACTATTAAACTTCTTGGGTAGGGCGAACAAAGACCCGATTAGATCATTTTACATTAAGGTTAATATAAGAATTCAGCGAAATTCTATCACATTTGTTCAACATGCGTCGCTCCTATTTCAGATAGTGTACTGGGCTAGGCGGCAACTTAAAGCGCGTGGAATGGTGAGTAAAATGCACTATTAAACTTCTAGGGTAGGGCAATCAGAGACCCGATTAGATCATTTTATATTATGGTTAATATAAGAATTCAGCGAAGTTCTATCACATTTGTTTAATTTACGTCGCTCCTATTTCAGATAGCGTATTGAGCTAAGCGGCATCTCAAAGCGCATGAAATGGCGAGTAAAATGCACTATTAAACTTCTAGGGTAGGGCAATCAGAGACCCGATTAGATCACTTTATATTTTGGTTAATATAAGAATTCAGCGAAATTCTATCACATTTGTTCAATTTACGTCGCTCCTACTTCAGATAGCGTATTGGGCTAAGCGGCATCTCAAAGCGCATGAAATGGCGAGTAAAATGCACTCTTAAACTTCTAGGATAAGGCAAACAGAGACCCGATTAGATCATTTTATATTTTGGTTAATATAAGAATTCAGCGAAATGCTATCACATTTTTTCAATTTACGTCGCTCCTATTTCAGATAGTGTACTGGGCTAGGCGGCATCTTAAAGCGCGTGGAAGGGCGAGTAAAATGCACTTCTAAACTTCTATGATAGGGCAATCAGAGTTCCGAATAGATCATTTTATATTTTGTTTACTATAACATATCAGGGAAATTCTATCACATTTGTTCAATTTACGTCGCTCCTATTTCAGATAGCTATTGGGCTAAGCGGCATCTCAAAGCGCATGAAATGACGAGAGAAATGCACTATTAAACTTCTTGGGTGGGTCGAACAGAGACCCGATTACATCATTTTATATTATGGTTAATTTAAGAATTCAGCAAAATTCTATCACCTTTGTTCAATTTACATCGCTCCTATTTCAGATAGCGTATTGGGCTAAGCGGCATCTCAAAGCGCATGGAATGACGAGTAAAATTCACTAATAAACTTCTAGGATAAGGCAAACGGAGATCCGATTAGACCATTTTATATTACGGTTAATATAAGAATTCAGCGTTATTCTATCACATTTGTTCAACTTACGTCGCTCCTATTTCAGATAGCGTATTGGGCTAAGCGGCATCTCAAAGCGCAAGAAATGGCGAGTAAAATGCACTATTAAGCTTCTAGGATTGGGCACATATAGACCCGATTAGATCATTTTATATTATGGTTAATTTAAGAATTCAGCGAAATCCTATCACATTTGTTCATTTTTCGTCGCTCCTATTTCAGATAGCGTATTGGGCTAGGCGGCATCTTAAAGCGCGTGGAATGGCGAGTAAAGTGCACTATTAAACTTCTATAATAGGGCAATCAGAGACCCGATTAGATCATTTTATATTTTGGTTAATATAAGGATTCAGCGTAATTCTATCACATTTGTTCAATTTACGTCGCTCCTATTTCAGATAGCGTATTGGGCTAAGCTGCATCTCAAAGCGCATGAAATGGCGAGTAAAATGCACTATTAAACTTCTAGGGTAAGGCAAACAGAGACCCAATTAGATCATTTTATATTACGGTTAATATAAGAATTCAGCGTAATTCTATCACATTTGTTCAACATACGTCGCTCCTATTTCAGATAGTGTGCTGGGCTAGGCGGCATCTTAAAGCGCGTGGAAGGGCGAGTAAAATGCACTACTAAACTTCTATGGTAGGGCAATCAGAGTCCCGTTTAGATCATTTTATGTATTGTTTAATATAAGATTTCAGGGAAATTCTATCACATTTGTTCAATTTACGTCGCTCCTATTTCAGATAGCGTACTGGGCTAGGCGGCATCTCAAAGCGCATGAAATGACGAGTAAAATGCTCTATTAAACTTCTAGGGTAGGGCAAACAGAGACCCGATTAGGTCATTTCATATTATGGTTAATTTAAGAATTCAGCGTAATTCTATCACATTTGCTCAAGTTACATCGCTCCTATTTCAGATAGCTTATTGGGCTAAGCGTCCTCTCAAAGCGCATGGAATGGCGAGTAAAATGCACTATTAAACTTCTAGGATAAGGCAAACAGAGACCCGATTAGATTATTTTATATTACGGTAAATATAAGAATGCGGCGTAATTCTATCACATTTGTTCCATTTACGTCGCTCCTATTTCAGATAGCGTACTGGGCTAGGCGGCATCTCAAAGCGCATGAAATGACGAGTAAAATGCTCTATTAAACTTCTAGGGTAGGGCAAACAGAGACCCGATTAGGTCATTTCATATTATGGTTAATTTAAGAATTCAGCGTAATTCTATCACATTTGCTCAAGTTACATCGCTCCTATTTCAGATAGCTTATTGGGCTAAGCGTCCTCTCAAAGCGCATGGAATGGCGAGTAAAATGCACTATTAAACTTCTAGGATAAGGCAAACAGAGACCCGATTAGATCATTTTATATTACGGTTAATATAAGAATTCAGCGTAATTCTGTCACATTTGTTCAAGTTACGTAGCTCCTATTTCAGATAGCGTACTGGGCTAGGCGGCAACTTAAACCGCGTGGAATGGCGAGTAAAATGCACTATTAAACTTCATTGATAGGGCAATCAGAGACCCGATTAGTTCATTTTATATTTTGGGTAATATAAGAATCCAGCGAAATTCTATCACATTTGTTCAATTTACGTCGCTCCTATTTCAGATAGCGTATTGGGCTAAGCGGCATCTCAAAGCGCACGAAAGGGCGAGTAAAATAGACTATTAAACTTCTAGGGTAGGGCAATCAGAGACCCGATAAGAACATTTTATATTACGGTTAATATAAGAATTCAGCGAAGTTCTATCACATTTGTTCAATTTACGTCGCTCCTATTTCAGATAGCTTATTGGGCTAAGCGGCAACTCAAAGCGCATGAAATGACGAGTGAAATGCACTATGAAACTTCTAGGGTAGGACGAACAAAGACACGATTAGATCATTTTACATTAAGGTTAAAATAAGAATTCAGCGAAATTCTATCACATTTGTTCAATTTACGTCGCTCCTATTTCAGATAGCGTATTGGGCTTAGCTGCATCTCAAAGCGCAAGAAATGGCTCGTACAATGCACTACTCAACTTCTAGGGTAGGGCAAACAGAGACCGGATTAGATCATTTTATATTTTGGTTAATATAAGAATTCAGCGAAATTCTATCACATTTGTTCAATTTACGTCGCTCTTATTTCAGATAGCGTATTGGGCTAAGCGGCATCTCAAAGCGTATGAAATGACGAGAGAAATGCACTATTAAACTTCTTGGGTAGGGCGAACAGAGACCCGATTAGGTCATTTCATATTCTGGTTAATTTAAGAATTCAGCGAAATTCTATCACATTTGTTCAATTTACATCGCTCCTATTTCAAATAGCGTATTGGGCTAAGCGGCATCTCCATGCGCATGAAATGGCGAGTAAACTGCACTATTAAACTTCTAGGATAAGGCAAATGGAGACCCGATTAGACCATTTTATATTACGGTTAATATAAGAATTCAGCGTTATTCTATCACATTTGTTCAACTTACGTCGCTCCTATTTCAGATAGCGTACTCGGATAGGCGGCATCTTAAAGCGCGTGGAAAGGCGAGTAAAATGCACTATTAAACTTCGAGGGTAATGCAAACAGAGACCCGAATAGATCATTTTATATTACGGTTAATATAAGATTTCAGGGAAATTCTATCACATTTGTTCAATTTACGTCGCTCCTATTTCAGATAGCGTATTGGGCTAAGCGGCATCTCAAAGCGCATGGAATGGCGAGTGAAATGCACTATTAAACTTATAGGGTAGGGCGAACAGAGACCCGAATAGATCATTTTATATTACGGTTAATATAAGAATTCAGCGTAATTGTATCACATTTGTTCAACTAACGTCGCTCCTATTTCAGATAGCGCACTGCACTTTGCGGCATCTTAAAGCGCGTGGAAGGGCGAGTAAAATGCACTACTAAACTTCTATGATAGGGCAATTAGAGTTCCGAATAGATCATTTTATATTTTGTTTACTATAACATTTCAGGGAACTTCTATCACATTTGTTCAATTTACGCCGCTCCTATTTCAGACTGCTTATTGCGCTAAGCGGCATCTCAAAGCGCATGAAATGACGAGTAAAATGCACTATTAAACTTCTAGGGTAGGGCAATCAGAGACCCGATTAGATCATTTTATATTATGGTTAATTTAAGAATTCAGCAAAATTCTATCACATTTGTTCAATTTACGTCGCTCCTATTTCAGATAGCGTACCCGGATAGGCGGCATCTTAAAGCGCGAGGAAAGGCGAGTAAGATGCACTATTAAACTTCTATGATAGGGCAATCAGAGACCCGATTAGATCATTTTATATTTTGGTTAATATAAGAATTCAGCGAAATTCTATCACATTTGTTTAATTTACGTCGCTCCTATTTCAGATAGCGTATTGGGCTAAGCGGCATCTCAAAGCGCATGAAATGGCGAGTAAAATGCACTATTAAACTTCTAGGGTAGGGCAATCAGAGACCCGATTAGATCATTTTATATTTTGGTTAATATAAGAATTCAGCGAAATTCTATCACATTTGTTCAATTTACGTCGCTCCTATTTCAGATAGCGTATTGGGCTAAGCGGCATCTCAAAGCGCATGGAATGGCGAGTGAAATGCACTATTAAACTTATAGGGTAGGGCGAACAGAGACCCGAATAGATCATTTTATATTACGGTTAATATAAGAATTCAGCGTAATTCTATCACATTTGTTCAACTAACGTCGCTCCTATTTCAGATAGCGCACTGCGCTTTGCGGCATCTTAAAGCGCGTGGAAGGGCGAGTAAAATTCACTACTAAACTTCTATGATAGGGCAATTAGAGTTCCGAATAGATCATTTTATATTTTGTTTACTATAACATTTCAGAGAACTTCTATCACATTTGTTCAATTTACGTCGCTCCTATTTCAGACAGCTTATTGGGCTAAGCGGCATCTCAAAGCGCATGAAATGACGAGTAAAATGCACTATTAAACTTCTAGGGTAGGGCAATCAGAGACCCGATTAGATCATTTTATATTATGGTTAATTTAAGAATTCAGCAAAATTCTATCACATTTGTTCAATTTCCGTCGTTCCTATTTCAGATAGCATACTGGGCTAGGCGGCATCTTAAAGCGCGTGGAATGGCGAGTAAAATGCACTATTAATCTTCTATGATAGGGCAATCAGAGACCAGATTAGATCATTTTATATTTTGGTTAATATAAGAATTCAGCGTAATTCTATCACATTTGTTCAATTTATGTCGCTCCTATATCAGATAACATATTGGGCTAAGCGGCATCTCAAAGCGCATGAAATGGCGAGTAAAATGCACTATTAAACTTCTAGGGTAAGGCAAACAGAGACCCGATTAGATCATTTTATATTACGGTTAATATAAGAATTCAGCGAAATTCTATCACATTTGTTCAATTTACGTCGCTCCAATTTCTGATAGCGAATTGGGCTAAGCGGCATCTCACAGCGCACGAAAGGGCGAGTAAAATGCACAATTAAACTTCTAGGGTAGGGCAAACAGAGACCCCATTAGACCATTTTATATTACGGTTAATATAAGAATTCTGCGTAATTCTATCACATTTGTTCAACTTACGTCACTCCTATTTCAGATAGCGTACTGGGCTAGGCGGCATCTCAAAACGCGTGGAATGGCGAGTAAAATGCACTCTTAAACATCTATGATAGGGCAATCAGAGACCCGATTAGATCATTTTATATTTTGGTTAATATAAGAATTCAGCGAAATTCTATCACATTTGTTCAATTTACGTCGCTCCTATTTCGGATAGCGTATTGGGCTAAGCTGCATCTCAAAGCGCAAGAAATGGCTCGTAAAATGCACTATTAAACTTCTAGGGTAGGGCAATCAGAGACCAGATTAGATCATTTTATATTATGGTTAATTTAAGAATTCAGCAAAATTCTATCACATTTGTTCAATTTACGTCGTTCCTATTTCAGATAGCATACTGGGCTAGGCGGCATCTTAAAGCGCGTGGAATGGCGAGTAAAATGCACTATTAAACTTCTATGATAGGACAATCAGAGACCCGATTAGATCATTTTAAATTTTGGTTAATATAAGGATTCAGCGTAATTCTATCACATTTGTTCAATTTACGTCGCTCCTATTTCAGATAGCGTATTGGGCTATGCGGCATCTCAAAGCGCATGAAATGACGAGAGAAATGCACTATTAAACTTCTTGGGTAGGGCGAACAGAGACCCGATTACATCATTTTATATTATGGTTAATTTAAGAATTCAGCAAAATTCTATCACATTTGTTCAATTTACGTCGCTCCTATTTCAGATAGCGTACTGGGCTACGCGGTATCTTAAAGCGCGTGGAATGGCGAGTAAAATGCACTATTAAACTTCTACGATAAGGCAAACGGAGACCCGATTAGACCATTTTATATTACGGTTAATATAAGAATTCAGCGTTATTCTATCACATTTGTTCAACTTACGTCGCTCCTATTTCAGAAAGCGTACTCGGATAGGCGGCATCTTAAAGCGCGTGGAATGGCGAGTAAAATGCACTATTAAACTTCTATGGTAGGGCTATCAGAGTCCCGTTTAGATCATCTTATGTATTGTTTTATATAAGATTTCAGGGAAATTCTATCACATTTGTTCAATTTACGTCGCTCCTATTTCAGATAGCGTATTGGGCTAAGCGGCATCTCAAAGCGTATGAAATCACGAGAGAAATGCACTATTAAACTTCTTGGGTAGGGCGAACAGAGACCCGATAGGTCATTTCATATTATGGTTAATTTAAGAATTCAGCGAAATTCTATCACATTTGTTCAATTTACATCGCTCCTATTTCAAATAGCGTATTGGGCTAAGCGGCATCTCCATGCGCATGAAATGGCGAGTAAAATACACTATTCAACTTCTAGGATAAGGCAAATGGAGACCCGATTAGACCATTTTATATTACGGTTAATATAAGAATTCAGCGTTATTCTATCACATTTGTTCAACTTACGTCGCTCCTATTTCAGATAGCGCACTCGGATAGGCGGCATCTTAAAGCGCGTGGAAGGGCGAGTAAAATGCACTATTAAACTTCGAGGGTAATGCAAACAGAGACCCGATTAGATCATTTTATATCACGGTTAATATAAGATTTCAGGGAAATTCTATCACATTTGTTCAATTTACGTCGCTCCTATTTCAGATAGCTATTGGGCTAAGCGGCATCTCAAAGCGCATGAAATGACGAGAGAAATGCACTATTAAACTTCTTGGGTAGGGCGAACAGAGACCCGATTACATCATTTTATATTATGGTTAATATAAGAATTCAGCGATATTCTATCGCATTTGTTCAATTTCCGTCGCTCCTATTTCAGATAGCGTATTGGGCTAAGCGGCATCTCAAAGCGCATGAAATGACGAATTATATGCACTATTAAGCTTCTACGCTAGGGCGAACAGAGACCCGATTAGATCATTTAACATTATGGTAAATAAAAGAATTCAGCGAAATTCTATCACATTTGTTCAATTTACGTCGCTCCTATTTCAGATAGCGTACTGGGCTAGGCGGCATCTCAAAGCGCATGAAATGACGAGTAAAATGCTCTATTAAACTTCTAGGGTAGGGCAAACAGAGACCCGATTAGGTCATTTCATATTATGGTTAATTTAAGAATTCAGCGAAATTCTATCACATTTGTTCAAGTTACATCGCTCCTATTTCAGATAGCTTATTGGGATAAGCGGCATCTCAAAGCGCATGAAATGGCGAGTAAAATGCACTATTAAACTTCTAGGATAAGGCAAACAGAGACCCGATTAGATCATTTTATATTACGGTTAATATAAGAATTCAGCGTAATTCTGTCACATTTGTTCAAGTTACGTTGCTCCTATTTCAGTTAGCGTACTGGGCTAGGCGGCAACTTAAACCGCGTGGAATGGCGAGTAAAATGGACTATTAAACTTCTATGATAGGGCAATCAGAGACCCGATTAGTTCATTTTATATTTTGGTTAATATAAGAATCCAGCGAAATTCTATCACATTTGTTCAATTTACGTCGCTCCTATTTCAGATAGCGTATTGGGCTAAGCTGCATCTGAAAGCGCAAGAAATGGCTCGTACAATGCACTATTCAACTTCTAGGGTAGGGCAAACAGAGACCGGATTAGATCATTTTATATTTTGGTTAATATAAGAATTCAGCGAAATTCTATCACATTTGTTCAATTTACGTCGCTCCTATTTCAGATAGCGTATTGGGCTAAGAGGCATCTCAAAGCGCATGAAATGGCGAGTAAAATGCACTATTAAACTTCTAGGATAAGGCAAACAGAGACCCGATTGGATCATTTTATATTACGGTTAATATAAGAAATCAGCGTAATTCTGTCACATTCGTTCAACTTACGTAGCTCCTATTTCAGATAGCGTACTGGGCTAGGCGGCATCTTAAAGCGCGTGGAATGGCGAGCAAATGCACTTTTAAACTTCTATGATAGGGCAATCAGAGACCCGATTAGATCATTTTATATTTTGGTTAATATAAGAATTCAGCGAAATTCTATCACATTTGTTCAATATACGTCGCTCCAATTTCAGATAGGTTATTGGGCTAAGCGGCATCGCAAAGCGCATGAAATGACGAGTGAAATGCACTATTAAACTTCTTGGGTAGGGCGAACAAAGACCCGATTAGATCATTTTACATTAAGGTTAATATAAGAATGCAGCGAAATTCTATCACATTGTTCAACATGCGTCGCTCCTATTTCAGATAGTGTACTGGGCTAGGCGGCAACTGAAAGCGCGTGGAATGGTGAGTAAAATGCACTATTAAACTTCTAGGGTAGGGCAATCAGAGACCCGATTAGATCATTTTATATTATGGTTAATATAAGAATTCAGCGAAGTTCTATCACATTTGTT
>CAKAJE020001663.1:37052-92453 GCA_916610135.2 Macropis europaea | reverse complement strand
ATGCCGCTTAGCCATGTAACCTATCTGAAATAGGAGCGATGTAAATTGAACAAATGTGATAGAATTTCCCTGAAGTCTTCTATTAAACAAAATATAAAATGATCTAATCGGGTCTCTGATTGCCCTATCATAGAAGTTTAGTAGTGCATTTTACTCGCCATTCCACGCGCTTTAAGATGCCGCGTAGCCCAGTACGCTATCTAAAATAGGAGCGACGTAAGTTGAACAAATGTGATAGAATTACGCTGAATTCTTATATTAACCGTAATATAAAATGATCTAATCGGGTCACTGATTGCCCTATCATAGAAGTTTAATAGTGCATTTCACTCGCTATTCCACGCGCTTTAAGATGCCGGCTAGCCCAGTAGGCTATCTGAAATATGAGCGACGTAAATTGAACAAATGTGATAGAATTTCCCTGAATTCTTATATTAATCTTAATGTAAAATGATTTAATCGGGTCTCTGTTCGCCCTACCCTAGAAGTTTAATAGTGCATTTCACTCGCCATTTCATGCGCTTTGAGATGCCGCCTAGCCCAGTACGCTATCTGAAATAGCAGCGACGTAAATTGAACAAATGTGATATAATTTCCCTGAATTATTATATTAACCATAATATAAAATGATCTAATCGGGTCTCTGTTTGCCGTACCCTAGAAGTTTAACAGTGGATTTTGCTCGCCATTTCATCCGCTTTGAGATGCCGCTTAGCCCAATACGCTATCTGAAATAGCAGCGACGTAAATTGAACAAATGTGATATAATTTCCCTGAATTCTTATATTAACCTTAATGTAAAATGATCTAATCGGGTCTCTGTTTGCCCTACCCTAGAAGTTTAATAGTGCATTTCACTCGCCATTTCATGCGCTTTGAGATGCCGCCTAGCCCAGTACGCTATCTGAAATAGGAGCGACGTAAGTTTAACAAATGTGATAGAATTACGCTGAATTGTTATGTTAACCGTAATATAAAATGATCTAATCGGGTCCCTGTTTGCCTTACCCTAGAAGTTTACTAGTGCATTTTACTCGCCATTTCATGCGCTTTGAGATGCCGCTTAGCCCAATACGCTATCTGAAATAGGAGCGACGTAAATTGAGCAAATGTGATAGAATTTCCCTGAATTCTTATATTAACCTTAATGTAAAATGATCTAATCGGGTCTCTGTTTGCCCTAGCCTAGAAGTTGAATAGTGCATTTTATTCGACATTTCATGCGCTTTGAGATGCAGCTTAGCCCAATACGCTATCTGAAACAGGAGCGACGTAAATTGAACAAATGTGATAGAATTTCCCTGAAATCTTATATTAAACAAAATATAAAATGATCTAATCGGGACTCCGATTGCCCTATCATAGAAGTTTAGTACTGCATTTTACTCGCCATTCCACGCGCTTTAAGTTGCCGCCTAGTCCAGTACGCTATCGCAAGCAGGAGCGGCGTAAGTTGAACAAATGTGATAGAATTACGCTGAATTCTTAAATTAACCATAATATAAAATGATCTAATCGGGTCTCTGTTTGCCCTACCCTAGAAGTTTAATAGCGCATATTACTCGCCATTTCATGCGCTTTGAGATGCCGCTTAGCCCAATACGCTATCTGAAATAGGATCGACGTAAATTGAACAAATGTGATAAAATTTCGCGGAATTCTTAAATTAACTATAATATAAAATGATCTAATCGGGTCACTGATTGCCCTATCATAGAAGTTTAATAGTGCATTTTACTCGCCATTCCACGCGCTTTAAGATGTCGCCTAGTCCAGTACGCTATCTGAAATAGGAGCGACCTAAATTGAACAAATGTGATAGAATTTCCCTGAAATCTTATATTAAACAAAATATAAAATGATCTAATCGGGTCTCTGTTTGCCTTATCCTAGAAGTTTAGTATTGCATTTCACTGGTCATTTCATGAGCTTTGAGATGCCGCTTAGCCCAATACGCTATCTGAAATAGGAGCGACGTAAATTGAACAAATGTGATAGAATTTTGCTGAATTCTTATATTAACCGTAATATAAAATGATCTAATCGGGTCTCTGTTTGCCCTACCCTAGAAGTTTAATAGTGCAGCTTACTCGCCATTTCATGCGCTTTGAGAAGCCGCATAGCACAATACGCTATCTGAAATAGGAGTCACGTAAATTGAAAAATGTGGTAGAATTTCGCTGAATACTCAAATTAACTATAATATAAAATTATCTAATCGGGTCTCTGTTTGCCCTACCATAGAAGTTTAATAGTGCATTTCACTCGTCATTTCATGCGCTTTGAGATGCCGCTTAGCCCAATACCCTATCTGAAATAGGATCGACGTTATTTGAACAAATGTGATAGAATTACGCTGAATTCTTATATTATCCGTAATATAAAATGATCTAATCGGGTCTCTGTTTGCCTTATCCTAGAAGTTTAATAGTGCATTTTACTCGCCATTTCATGCGCTTTGAGATGCCGCGTAGCCCAGTACGCTATCTAAAATAGGAGCGACGTAAGTTGAACAAATGTGATAGAATTACGCTGAATTCTTATATTAACCGTAATATAAAATGATCTAATCGGGTCACTGATTGCCCTATCATAGAAGTTTAATAGTGCATTTCACTCGCCATTCCACGCGCTTTAAGATGCCGCATAGCCCAGTACGCTATCTGAAATAGGAGCGACGTAACTTGAACAAATGTGATAGAATTACGCTGAATTCTTAAATTAACCATAATATAAAATGATCCAATCGGGTCTCTGATTGCCCTATCATAGAAGTTTAATAGTGCATTTTACTCGCCATTCCACGCGCTTTAAGATGCCGCCTAGCCCAGTGCGCTATCTGAAATAGGAGCGACGTAAATTGGACGAATGTGATAAAATTTTGCTGACGTTTTAAATTAACCATAATATAAAACGATCTAATCGGGTCTCTGTTCGCCCTACCATAGAAGTCTAATAGTGCATTTCACTCGACATTTCATGTGCTTTGAGATGCCGCTTAGCCCAATACGCTATCTGAAATAGGAGCGACGTAAATTGAACAAATGTGATAGAATTTCCCTGAAATCTTATATTAAACAAAATATAAAATGATCTAATCGGGTCTCTGTTTGCCTTATCCTAGAAGTTTAGTATTGCATTTCACTCGTCATTTCATGCGCTTTGAGATGCCGCTTAGCCCAATACGCTATCTGAAATAGGAGCGACGTAAATTGAACAAATGTGATAGAATTTCGCTGAATTCTTATATTAACCAAAATATAAAATGATCTAATCGGGTCTCTGATTGCCCTATCATAGAAGTTTAATAGTGCATTTTACTCGCCATTCCGCGCGCTTTAAGGTGCCGCCGAGCCCGGTACGCTATCTGAAATAGGAACGACGTAAATTGAACAAATGTGACAGGATTTTGCAGAATTCTTAAATTAACCATAATATAAAATGATCTAATCGGGTCTCTGGTTGCCCTACCCTAGAAATTTAACAGTGCATTTTACTCGCCATTTCATGCGCTTTGAGATGCCGCTTAGCCAAATACGCTATCTGAAATAGGAGCGACGTAAATTGAACAAATGTGATAGAATTTCGCTGAATTCTTAAATTAACAATAATATAAAATGATCTAATCGGGTCACTGATTGCCCTATCATAGAAGTTTAATAGTGCATGTCACTCGCTATTCCACGCGCTTTAAGATGCCGGCTAGCCCAGTAGGCTATCTGAAATATGAGCGACGTAAATTGAACAAATGTGATAGAATTTCCCTGAATTATTATATTAACCATAATATAAAATGATCTAATCGGGTCTCTGTTTGCCGTACCCTAGAAGTTTAACAGTGGATTTTGCTCGCCATTTCATGCGCTTTGAGATGCCGCTTAGCCCAATACGCTATCTGAAATAGCAGCGACGTAAATTGAACAAATGTGATATAATTTCCCTGAATTCTTATATTAACCTTAATGTAAAATGATCTAATCGGGTCTCTGTTCGCCCTACCCTAGAAGTTTAATAGTGCATTTCACTCGCCATTTCATGCGCTTTGAGATGCCGCCTAGCCCAGTACGCTATCTGAAATAGGAGCGACGTAAGTTTAACAAATGTGATAGAATTACGCTGAATTGTTATGTTAACCGTAATATAAAATGATCTAATCGGGTCCCTGTTTGCCTGACCCTAGAAGTTTACTAGTGCATTTTACTCGCCATTTCATGCGCTTTGAGATGCCGCTTAGCCCAATACGCTATCTGAAATATGAGCGACGTAAATTGAACAAATGTGATAGAATTTCCCTGAAATCTTATATTAAACAAAATATAAAATGATCTAATCGGGTCTCTGATTGCCCTATCATAGAAGGTTAGTAGCGCATTTTACTCGCCATTTCATGCGCTTTGAGATGTCGCTTAGCCCAATACGCTATCTGAAATATGAGCGACGTAAATTGAACGAATGTGATAGAATTTCGCTGAATTCTTATATTAACCTTAATGTAAAATGATCTAATCGGGTCTCTGTTCGCCCTACCCTAGAAGTTTAATAGTACATTTCACTCGCTATTCCACGCGCTCTAAGATGCCGGCTAGCCCAGTAGGCTATCTGAAATATGAGCGACGTAAATTGAACAAATGTGATAGAATTTCGCTGAATTCTTATATTAACCTTAATGTAAAATGATCTAATCGGGTCTCTGTTCGCCCTACCCTAGAAGTTTAATAGTGCATTTCTCTCGTCATTTCATGCGCTTCGAGATGCCGCTTAGCCCTGTAACCTATCTGAAATAGGAGCGATGTAAATTGAACAAATGTGATAGAATTTCGCTGAATCCTTATGTTAACCAAAATATAAAATGATCTAATCGGGTCTCTGTTTGCCCTACCCTAGAAGTTTAATAGTGCATTTTTCTCGCCATTTCATGCGCTTTGAGATGCCGCTTAGCCCAATACGCTTTCTGAAATAGGAGCGACGTAAATTGAACAAGTGAGATAGAATTTCGTTGAATTCTTAAATTAACCATAATATAAAATGATATAATCGGGTCTCTGTTTGCCATACCCTAGAAGTTTAATAGTGCATTTTGCTCGCCATTTAATGCGCTTGGAGATGCCGCTTAGCCCAATACGCTATCTGAAATAGGAGCGACGTAAATTGAACAAATGTGATAGAAGTTCCCTGAATTCTTATATTAACCTTAATGTAAAATGATCTAATCGGGTCTCTGTTTGCCCTAGCCTAGAAGTTTAATAGTGCATTTTATTCGACATTTCATGCGCTTTGAGATGCCGCTTAGCCCAATACGCTATCTGAAATAGGAGCGACGTAAATTGAACAAATGTGATAGAATTTCCCTGAAATCTTATATTAAACAAAATATAAAATGATGTAATCGGGACTCCGATTGCCCTATCATAGAAGTTTAGTACAGCATTTTACTCGCCATTCCACGCGCTTTAAGTTGCCGCCTAGTCCAGTACGCTATCTCAAGCAGGAGCGGCGTAAGTTGAACAAATGTGATAGAATTACGCTGAATTCTTAAATTAACCATAATATAAAATGATCTAATCGGGTCTCTGTTTGCCCTACCCTAGAAGTTTAATAGCGCATATTACTCGCCATTTCATGCGCTTTGAGATGCCGCTTAGCCCAATACGCTATCTGAAATAGGATCGACGTAAATTGAACAAATGTGATAAAATTTCGCGGAATTCTTAAATTAACTATAATATAAAATGATCTAATCGGGTCACTGATTGCCCTATCATAGAAGTTTAATAGTGCATTTTACTCGCCATTCCACGCGCTTTAAGATGTCGCCTAGCCCAGTACGCTATCTGAAATAGGAGCGACCTAAATTGAACGAATGTGATAGAATTTTGCTGAATTCTTAAATTAACCATAATATAAAATGATCTAATCGGGTCTCTGCTTGCCCTACCCTAGAAGTTTAATAGTGCATTTTACTCGCCATTTCATGCGCTTTGAGATGCCGCTTAGCCCAATACGCTATCTGAAATAGGAACGACGTAAATTGAACAAATGTGATAGAATTTCCCTGAATTCTTATATTAATCTTAATGTAAAATGATCTAATCGGTTCTCTGTTCGACCTACCCTAGAAGTTTAATAGTGCCTTTCACTCGTCATTTCATGCGCTTTGAGATGCCGCTCAGCCCAATACGCTGTCTGAAATAGGAGCGACGTAAATTGAACAAATGTGATAGAATTTCCCTGAAATCTTATATTAAACAAAATATAAAATGATCTAATCGGGTCTCTGTTTGCCTTATCCTAGAAGTTTAGTATTGCATTTCACTCGTCATTTCATGAGCTTTGAGATGCCGCTTAGCCCAATACGCTATCTGAAATAGGAGCGACGTAAATTGAACAAATGTGATAGAATTTCCCTGAAATCTTATATTAAACAAAATATAAAATGATCTAATCGGGTCTCTGTTTGCCTTATCCTAGAAGTTTAGTATTGCATTTCACTCGTCATTTCATGCGCTTTGAGATGCCGCTTTGCCCAATAAGCTATCTGAAATAGGAGCGACGTAAATTGAACAAATGTGATAGAATTTCCCTGAAATCTTATATTAAACAAAATGTAAAATGATCTAATCGGGTCTCTGTTCGCCCTAGCCTAGAAGTTTAATAGTGCCTTTCACTCGTCATTCCATGCGCTTTGAGATGCCGCTTAGCCCAATACGCTATCTGAAATAGGAACGACGTAAATTGAACAAATGTGATAGAATTTTGCTGAATTCTTAAATTAACCATAATATAAAATGATATAATCGGGTCTCTGTTTGCCCTACCCTAGAAGTTTAATAGTGCATTTTACTCGCCATTTCATGCGCTTTGAGAAGCCACATAGCACAATACGCTATCTGAAATAGGAGTCACGTAAATTGAAAAATGTGATAGAATTTCCCTGAATTCTTATATTAACCTTAATGTAAAATGATCTAATCGGGTCTCTGTTCGCCCTACCATAGAAGTCTAATAGTGCATTTCGCTCGACATTTCATGTGCTTTGAGATGCCGCTTAGCCCAATACGCTATCTGAAATAGGAGCGACGTAAATTGAACAAATGTGATAGAATTTTGCTGACTTCTTAAATTAACCATAATATAAAGTGATCTACTCGGGTCTCTGTTTGCCCTACCCTAGAACTTTAATAGTGCACTTTATTCGCCATTTCATACGCTTTGAGATGCCGCTTAGCCCAATACGCTATCTGAAATAGGAGCGACGTAAATTGAACAAATGTGATAGAATTTCGCTGAATTCTTATATTAACCAAAATATAAAATGATCTAATCGGGTCTCTGTTTGCCGTACCCTAGAAGTTTAACAGTGGATTTTGCTCGCCATTTCATGCGCTTTGAGATGCCGCTTAGCCCAATACGCTATCTGAAATAGCAGCGACGTAAATTGAACAAATGTGATATAATTTCACTGAATTCTTATATTAACCTTAATGTAAAATGATCTAATCGGGTCTCTGTTTGCCCTACCCTAGAAGTTTAATAGTGCATTTCACTCGCCATTTCATGCGCTTTGAGATGCCGCCTAGCCCAGTACGCTATCTGAAATAGGAGCGACGTAAGTTTAACAAATGTGATAGAATTACGCTGAATTGTTATGTTAACCGTAATATAAAATGATCTAATCGGGTCCCTGTTTGCCTTACCCTAGAAGTTTACTAGTGCATTTTACTCGCCATTTCATGCGCTTTGAGATGCCGCTTAGCCCAATACGCTATCTGAAATAGGAGCGACGTAAATTGAGCAAATGTGATAGAATTTCCCTGAATTCTTATATTAACCTTAATGTAAAATGATCTAATCGGGTCTCTGTTTGCCCTAGCCTAGAAGTTGAATAGTGCATTTTATTCGACATTTCATGCGCTTTGAGATGCAGCTTAGCCCAATACGCTATCTGAAACAGGAGCGACGTAAATTGAACAAATGTGATAGAATTTCCCTGAAATATTATATTAAACAAAATATAAAATGATCTAATCGGGACTCCGATTGCCCTATCATAGAAGTTTAGTACTGCATTTTACTCGCCATTCCACGCGCTTTAAGTTGCCGCCTAGTCCAGTACGCTATCGCAAGCAGGAGCGGCGTAAGTTGAACAAATGTGATAGAATTACGCTGAATTCTTATATTAACCGTAATATAAAATGATCTAATCGGGTCTCTGTTTGCCCTACCCTAGAAGTTTAATAGTGCAGCTTACTCGCCATTTCATGCGCTTTGAGAAGCCGCATAGCACAATACGCTATCTGAAATAGGAGTCACGTAAATTGAAAAATGTGGTAGAATTTCGCTGAATTCTCAAATTAACTATAATATAAAATTATCTAATCGGGTCTCTGTTTGCCCTACCATAGAAGTTTAATAGTGCATTTCACTCGTCATTTCATGAGCTTTGAGATGCCGCTTAGCCCAATACCCTATCTGAAATAGGATCGACGTTATTTGAACAAATGTGATAGAATTACGCTGAATTCTTATATTATCCGTAATATAAAATGATCTAATCGGTTCTCTGTTTGCCTTATCCTAGAAGTTTAATAGTGCATTTTACTCGCCATTTCATGCGCTTTGAGATGCCGCGTAGCCCAGTACGCTATCTAAAATAGGAGCGACGTAAGTTGAACAAATGTGATAGAATTACGCTGAATTCTTATATTAACCGTAATATAAAATGATCTAATCGGGTCACTGATTGCCCTATCATAGAAGTTTAATAGTGCATTTCACTCGCCATTCCACGCGCTTTAAGATGCCGCATAGCCCAGTACGCTATCTGAAATAGGAGCGACGTAACTTGAACAAATGTGATAGAATTACGCTGAATTCTTAAATTAACCATAATATGAAATGATCCAATCGGGTCTCTGATTGCCCTATCATAGAAGTTTAATAGTGCATTTTACTCGCCATTCCACGCGCTTTAAGATGCCGCCTAGCCCAGTGCGCTATCTGAAATAGGAGCGACGTAAATTGGACGAATGTGATAAAATTTTGCTGACGTTTTAAATTAACCATAATATAAAATGATCTAATCGGGTCTCTGTTCGCCCTACCATAGAAGTCTAATAGTGCATTTCACTCGACATTTCATGCGCTTTGAGAGGCCGCTTAGCCCAATAAGCTATCTGAAATAGGAGCGACGTAAAGTGAACAAATGTGATAGAATTTCGCTGAATTCTCATATTAACATTAATCTAAACTGATCTAATCGAGTCTCTGTTCGCCCTACCCTAGAAGTTTAATAGTGCATTTCACTCGTCATTTCATGCGCTTTGAGATGCCGCTTAGCCCAATAAGCTATCTGAAATAGGTGCGACGTAAGTTGAACAAATGTGATAGAATTTCGCTGAATTCTTATATTAACCGAAATATAAAATGATCTAATCGGGTCTCTGTTTGCCTTATCCTAGAAGTTTAATAGTGCATTTTACTCGCCATTTCATGCGCTTTGAGATGCCGCTTAGCCCAATACCCTATCTGAAATAGGATCGACGTTATTTGAACAAATGTGATAGAATTACGCTGAATTCTTATATTATCCGTAATATAAAATGATCTAATCGGTTCTCTGTTTGCCTTATCCTAGAAGTTTAATAGTACATCTTACTCGACATTTCATGCGCTTTGAGATGCCGCCTAGCCCAATACGCTATCTGAAATAGCAGCGACGTAAATTGAACAAATGTGATATAATTTCCCTGAATTCTTATATTAACCTTAATGTAAAATGATCTAATCGGGTCTCTGTTCGCCCTACCCTAGAAGTTTAATAGTGCATTTCACTCGTCATTTCATGCGCTTTGAGATGCCGCTTAGCCCAATACGCTATCTGAGATAGGAGCAACGTAAATTGAAAAATGTGATAGAATTTCCCTGAATTCTTATATTAACCAAAATATAAATTGATCTTATCGGGTCTCTGATTGCCCTATCATAGAAGTTTAATAGTGCATTTCACTCGCCATTCCACGCGCTTTAAGATGCCGCATAGCCCAGTACGCTATCTGAAATAGGAGCGACGTAAGTTTAACAAATGTGATAGAATTACGCTGAATTGTTATGTTAACCGTACTATAAAATGATCTAATCGGGTCCCTGTTTGCCCTATCATAGAAGTTTAATAGTGCATTATATTCGCCATTTCATACGCTTTGAGATGCCGCTTAGCCCAATACGCTATCTGAAATAGGAGCGACGTAAATTGAACAAATGTGATAGAATTTTGCTGAATTCATATATTGACCAAAATATAAAATGATCTAATCGGGTCTCTGATTGCCCTATCATAGAAGTTTAATAGTGCATTTTACTCGCCATTGCACGCGTTTTAAGATGCCGCCTAGCCCAGTACGCTATCTGAAATAGGAGCGACGTAAATTGCACCAATGTGATAGAATTTTGCTGAATTCTTAAATTAACCATAATATAAAATGATCTAATAGGGTCTCTGTTTGCCCTACCCTAGAAGTTTAATAGTGCATTTTACTCGCCCTTCCACGTGCTACATGATGCCGCCTAGCCCAGTACGCTATCTGAAATAGGAGCGACGTAAGTTTAACAAATGTGATAGAATTACGCTGAATTGTTATGTTAACCGTAATATAAAATGATCTAATCGGGTCCCTGTTTGCCTTACCCTAGAAGCTTACCAGTGCATTTTACTCGCCATTTCATGCGCTTTGAGATGCCGCTTAGCCCAATACGCTATCTGAAATATGAGCGGCGTAAATTGAACAAATGTGATAGAATTTCCCTGAAATCTTATATTAAACAAAATATAAAATGATCTAATCGGGTCTCCGATTGCCCTATCATAGAAGGTTAGTAGCGCATTTTACTCGCCATTTCATGCGCTTTGAGATGCCGCTTAGCCCAATACGCTATCTGAAATATGAGCGACGTAAATTGAACGAATGTGATAGAATTTCGCTGAATTCTTATATTAACCTTAATGTAAAATGATCTAATCGGGTCTCCGATTGCCCTATCATAGAAGGTTAGTAGCGCATTTTACTCGCCATTTCATGCGCTTTGAGATGCCGCTTAGCCCAATACGCTATCTGAAACATGAGCGACGTAAATTGAACGAATGTGATAGAATTTCGCTGAATTCTTATATTAACCTTAATGTAAAATGATCTAATCGGGTCTCTGTTCGCCCTACCCTAGAAGTTTAATAGTGCATTTCACTCGCTATTCCACGCGCTTTAAGATGCCGGCTAGCCCAGTAGGCTATCTGAAATATGAGCGACGTAAATTGAACAAATGTGATAGAATTTCGATGAATTCTTATATTAACCTTAATGTAAAATGATCTAATCGGGTCTCTGTTCGCCCTACCCTAGAAGTTTAATAGTGCATTTCTCTCGTCATTTCATGCTCTTTAAGATGCCGCTTAGCCATGTAACCTATCTGAAATAGGAGCGATGTAAATTGAACAAATGTGATAGAATTTCCCTGAAGTCTTCTATTAAACAAAATATAAAATGATCTAATCGGGTCTCTGATTGCCCTATCATAGAAGTTTAGTAGTGCATTTTACTCGCCATTCCACGCGCTTTAAGATGCCGCGTAGCCCAGTACGCTATCTAAAATAGGAGCGACGTAAGTTGAACAAATGTGATAGAATTACGCTGAATTCTTATATTAACCGTAATATAAAATGATCTAATCGGGTCACTGATTGCCCTATCATAGAAGTTTAATAGTGCATTTCACTCGCTATTCCACGCGCTTTAAGATGCCGGCTAGCCCAGTAGGCTATCTGAAATATGAACGACGTAAATTGAACAAATGTGATAGAATTTCCCTGAATTCTTATATTAATCTTAATGTAAAATGATTTAATCGGGTCTCTGTTCGCCCTACCCTAGAAGTTTAATAGTGCATTTCACTCGCCATTTCATGCGATTTGAGATGCCGCCTAGCCCAGTACGCTATCTGAAATAGCAGCGACGTAAATTGAACAAATGTGATATAATTTCCCTGAATTATTATATTAACCATAATATAAAATGATCTAATCGGGTCTCTGTTTGCCGTACCCTAGAAGTTTAACAGTGGATTTTGCTCGCCATTTCATGCGCTTTGAGATGCCGCTTAGCCC
The DNA here is from genome assembly GCA_916610135.2 of Macropis europaea. Classification (NCBI taxonomy): domain Eukaryota; kingdom Metazoa; phylum Arthropoda; class Insecta; order Hymenoptera; family Melittidae; genus Macropis; species Macropis europaea. The sequence continues at coordinate 80,299 of CAKAJE020001663.1, read as the reverse complement.
AATACGCTATCTGAAATAGCAGCGACGTAAATTGAACAAATGTGATATAATTTCCCTGAATTCTTATATTAACCTTAATGTAAAATGATCTAATCGGGTCTCTGTTTGCCCTACCCTAGAAGTTTAATAGTGCATTTCACTCGCCATTTCATGCGCTTTGAGATGCCGCCTAGCCCAGTACGCTATCTGAAATAGGAGCGACGTAAGTTTAACAAATGTGATAGAATTTCCCTGAATTCTTATATTAACCTTAATGTAAAATGATCTAATCGGGTCTCTGTTTGCCCTACCCTAGAAGTTTAATAGTGCATTTCACTCGCCATTTCATGCGCTTTGAGATGCCGCCTAGCCCAGTACGCTATCTGAAATAGGAGCGACGTAAGTTTAACAAATGTGATAGAATTACGCTGAATTGTTATGTTAACCGTAATATAAAATGATCTAATCGGGTCCCTGTTTGCCTTACCCTAGAAGTTTACTAGTGCATTTTACTCGCCATTTCATGCGCTTTGAGATGCCGCTTAGCCCAATACGCTATCTGAAATAGGAGCGACGTAAATTGAGCAAATGTGATAGAATTTCCCTGAATTCTTATATTAACCTTAATGTAAAATGATCTAATCGGGTCTCTGTTTGCCCTAGCCTAGAAGTTGAATAGTGCATTTTATTCGACATTTCATGCGCTTTGAGATGCAGCTTAGCCCAATACGCTATCTGAAACAGGAGCGACGTAAATTGAACAAATGTGATAGAATTTCCCTGAAATATTATATTAAACAAAATATAAAATGATCTAATCGGGACTCCGATTGCCCTATCATAGAAGTTTAGTACTGCATTTTACTCGCCATTCCACGCGCTTTAAGTTGCCGCCTAGTCCAGTACGCTATCGCAAGCAGGAGCAGCGTAAGTTGAACAAATGTGATAGAATTACGCTGAATTCTTAAATTAACCATAATATAAAATGATCTAATCGGGTCTCTGTTTGCCCTACCCTAGAAGTTTAATAGCGCATATTACTCGCCATTTCATGCGCTTTGAGATGCCGCTTAGCCCAATACGCTATCTGAAATAGGATCGACGTAAATTGAACAAATGTGATAAAATTTCGCGGAATTCTTAAATTAACTATAATATAAAATGATCTAATCGGGTCACTGATTGCCCTATCATAGAAGTTTAATAGTGCATTTTACTCGCCATTCCACGCGCTTTAAGATGTCGCCTAGCCCAGTACGCTATCTGAAATAGGAGCGACCTAAATTGAACAAATGTGATAGAATTTCCCTGAAATCTTATATTAAACAAAATATAAAATGATCTAATCGGGTCTCTGTTTGCCTTATCCTAGAAGTTTAGTATTGCATTTCACTCGTCATTTCATGAGCTTTGTGATGCCGCTTAGCCCAATACGCTATCTGAAATAGGAGCGACGTAAATTGAACAAATGTGATAGAATTTTGCTGAATTCTTATATTAACCGTAATATAAAATGATCTAATCGGGTCTCTGTTTGCCCTACCCTAGAAGTTTAATAGTGCAGCTTACTCGCCATTTCATGCGCTTTGAGAAGCCGCATAGCACAATACGCTATCTGAAATAGGAGTCACGTAAATTGAAAAATGTGGTAGAATTTCGCTGAATTCTCAAATTAACTATAATATAAAATTATCTAATCGGGTCTCTGTTTGCCCTACCATAGAAGTTTAATAGTGCATTTCACTCGTCATTTCATGAGCTTTGAGATGCCGCTTAGCCCAATACCCTATCTGAAATAGGATCGACGTTATTTGAACAAATGTGATAGAATTACGCTGAATTCTTATATTATCCGTAATATAAAATGATCTAATCGGTTCTCTGTTTGCCTTATCCTAGAAGTTTAATAGTGCATTTTACTCGCCATTTCATGCGCTTTGAGATGCCGCGTAGCCCAGTACGCTATCTAAAATAGGAGCGACGTAAGTTGAACAAATGTGATAGAATTACGCTGAATTCTTATATTAACCGTAATATAAAATGATCTAATCGGGTCACTGATTGCCCTATCATAGAAGTTTAATAGTGCATTTCACTCGCCATTCCACGCGCTTTAAGATGCCGCATAGCCCAGTACGCTATCTGAAATAGGAGCGACGTAACTTGAACAAATGTGATAGAATTACCCTGAATTCTTAAATTAACCATAATATGAAATGATCCAATCGGGTCTCTGATTGCCCTATCATAGAAGTTTAATAGTGCATTTTACTCGCCATTCCACGCGCTTTAAGATGCCGCCTAGCCCAGTGCGCTATCTGAAATAGGAGCGACGTAAATTGGACGAATGTGATAAAATTTTGCTGACGTTTTAAATTAACCATAATATAAAATGATCTAATCGGGTCTCTGTTCGCCCTACCATAGAAGTGTAATAGTGCATTTCACTCGACATTTCATGCGCTTTGAGAGGCCGCTTAGCCCAATAAGCTATCTGAAATAGGAGCGACGTAAATTGGACGAATGTGATAAAATTTTGCTGACGTTTTAAATTAACCATAATATAAAATGATCTAATCGGGTCTCTGTTCGCCCTACCATAGAAGTCTAATAGTGCATTTCACTCGACATTTCATGCGCTTTGAGATGCCGCCTAGCCCAATACGCTATCTGAAATAGCAGCGACGTAAATTGAACAAATGTGATATAATTTCCCTGAATTCTTATATTAACCTTAATGTAAAATGATCTAATCGGGTCTCTGTTCGCCCTACCCTAGAAGTTTAATAGTGCATTTCACTCGTCATTTCATGCACTTTGAGATGCCGCTTAGCCCAATACGCTATCTGAGATAGGAGCAACGTAAATTGAAAAATGTGATAGAATTTCCCTGAATTCTTATATTAACCAAAATATAAATTGATCTTATCGGGTCTCTGATTGCCCTATCATAGAAGTTTAATAGTGCATTTCACTCGCCATTCCACGCGCTTTAAGATGCCGCATAGCCCAGTACGCTATCTGAAATAGGAGCGACGTAAGTTTAACAAATGTAATAGAATTACGCTGAATTGTTATGTTAACCGTACTATAAAATGATCTAATCGGGTCCCTGTTTGCCCTATCATAGAAGTTTAATAGTGCATTATATTCGCCATTTCATACGCTTTGAGATGCCGCTTAGCCCAATACGCTATCTGAAATAGGAGCGACGTAAATTGAACAAATGTGATAGAATTTCGCTGAATTCATATATTGACCAAAATATAAAATGATCTAATCGGGTCTCTGATTGCCCTATCATAGAAGTTTAATAGTGCATTTTACTCGCCATTGCACGCGTTTTAAGATGCCGCCTAGCCCAGTACGCTATCTGAAATAGGAGCGACGTAAATTGCACCAATGTGATAGAATTTTGCTGAATTCTTAAATTAACCATAATATAAAATGATCTAATAGGGTCTCTGTTTGCCCTACCCTAGAAGTTTAATAGTGCATTTTACTCGCCCTTCCACGTGCTACATGATGCCGCCTAGCCCAGTACGCTATCTGAAATAGGAGCGACGTAAGTTTAACAAATGTGATAGAATTACGCTGAATTGTTATGTTAACCGTAATATAAAATGATCTAATCGGGTCCCTGTTTGCCTTACCCTAGAAGCTTACCAGTGCATTTTACTCGCCATTTCATGCGCTTTGAGATGCCGCTTAGCCCAATACGCTATCTGAAATATGAGCGGCGTAAATTGAACAAATGTGATAGAATTTCCCTGAAATCTTATATTAAACAAAATATAAAATGATCTAATCGGGTCTCCGATTGCCCTATCATAGAAGGTTAGTAGCGCATTTTACTCGCCATTTCATGCGCTTTGAGATGCCGCTTAGCCCAATACGCTATCTGAAATATGAGCGACGTAAATTGAACGAATGTGATAGAATTTCGCTGAATTCTTATATTAACCTTAATGTAAAATGATCTAATCGGGTCTCCGATTGCCCTATCATAGAAGGTTAGTAGCGCATTTTACTCGCCATTTCATGCGCTTTGAGATGCCGCTTAGCCCAATACGCTATCTGAAACATGAGCGACGTAAATTGAACGAATGTGATAGAATTTCGCTGAATTCTTATATTAACCTTAATGTAAAATGATCTAATCGGGTCTCTGTTCGCCCTACCCTAGAAGTTTAATAGTGCATTTCACTCGCTATTCCACGCGCTTTAAGATGCCGGCTAGCCCAGTAGGCTATCTGAAATATGAGCGACGTAAATTGAACAAATGTGATAGAATTTCGATGAATTCTTATATTAACCTTAATGTAAAATGATCTAATCGGGTCTCTGTTCGCCCTACCCTAGAAGTTTAATAGTGCATTTCTCTCGTCATTTCATGCTCTTTAAGATGCCGCTTAGCCATGTAACCTATCTGAAATAGGAGCGATGTAAATTGAACAAATGTGATAGAATTTCCCTGAAGTCTTCTATTAAACAAAATATAAAATGATCTAATCGGGTCTCTGATTGCCCTATCATAGAAGTTTAGTAGTGCATTTTACTCGCCATTCCACGCGCTTTAAGATGCCGCGTAGCCCAGTACGCTATCTAAAATAGGAGCGACGTAAGTTGAACAAATGTGATAGAATTACGCTGAATTCTTATATTAACCGTAATATAAAATGATCTAATCGGGTCACTGATTGCCCTATCATAGAAGTTTAATAGTGCATTTCACTCGCTATTCCACGCGCTTTAAGATGCCGGCTAGCCCAGTAGGCTATCTGAAATATGAGCGACGTAAATTGAACAAATGTGATAGAATTTCCCTGAATTCTTATATTAATCTTAATGTAAAATGATTTAATCGGGTCTCTGTTCGCCCTACCCTAGAAGTTTAATAGTGCATTTCACTCGCCATTTCATGCGATTTGAGATGCCGCCTAGCCCAGTACGCTATCTGAAATAGCAGCGACGTAAATTGAACAAATGTGATATAATTTCCCTGAATTATTATATTAACCATAATATAAAATGATCTAATCGGGTCTCTGTTTGCCGTACCCTAGAAGTTTAACAGTGGATTTTGCTCGCCATTTCATGCGCTTTGAGATGCCGCTTAGCCCAATACGCTATCTGAAATAGCAGCGACGTAAATTGAACAAATGTGATATAATTTCCCTGAATTCTTATATTAACCTTAATGTAAAATGATCTAATCGGGTCTCTGTTTGCCCTACCCTAGAAGTTTAATAGTGCATTTCACTCGCCATTTCATGCGCTTTGAGATGCCGCCTAGCCCAGTACGCTATCTGAAATAGGAGCGACGTAAGTTTAACAAATGTGATAGAATTACGCTGAATTGTTATGTTAACCGTAATATAAAATGATCTAATCGGGTCCCTGTTTGCCTTACCCTAGAAGTTTACTAGTGCATTTTACTCGCCATTTCATGCGCTTTGAGATGCCGCTTAGCCCAATACGCTATCTGAAATAGGAGCGACGTAAATTGAGCAAATGTGATAGAATTTCCCTGAATTCTTATATTAACCTTAATGTAAAATGATCTAATCGGGTCTCTGTTTGCCCTAGCCTAGAAGTTGAATAGTGCATTTTATTCGACATTTCATGCGCTTTGAGATGCAGCTTAGCCCAATACGCTATCTGAAACAGGAGCGACGTAAATTGAACAAATGTGATAGAATTTCCCTGAAATATTATATTAAACAAAATATAAAATGATCTAATCGGGACTCCGATTGCCCTATCATAGAAGTTTAGTACTGCATTTTACTCGCCATTCCACGCGCTTTAAGTTGCCGCCTAGTCCAGTACGCTATCGCAAGCAGGAGCGGCGTAAGTTGAACAAATGTGATAGAATTACGCTGAATTCTTAAATTAACCATAATATAAAATGATCTAATCGGGTCTCTGTTTGCCCTACCCTAGAAGTTTAATAGCGCATATTACTCGCCATTTCATGCGCTTTGAGATGCCGCTTAGCCCAATACGCTATCTGAAATAGGATCGACGTAAATTGAACAAATGTGATAAAATTTCGCGGAATTCATAAATTAACTATAATATAAAATGATCTAATCGGGTCACTGATTGCCCTATCATAGAAGTTTAATAGTGCATTTTACTCGCCATTCCACGCGCTTTAAGATGTCGCCTAGTCCAGTACGCTATCTGAAATAGGAGCGACCTAAATTGAACAAATGTGATAGAATTTCCCTGAAATCTTATATTAAACAAAATATAAAATGATCTAATCGGGTCTCTGTTTGCCTTATCCTAGAAGTTTAGTATTGCATTTCACTGGTCATTTCATGAGCTTTGTGATGCCGCTTAGCCCAATACGCTATCTGAAATAGGAGCGACGTAAATTGAACAAATGTGATAGAATTTTGCTGAATTCTTATATTAACCGTAATATAAAATGATCTAATCGGGTCTCTGTTTGCCCTACCCTAGAAGTTTAATAGTGCAGCTTACTCGCCATTTCATGCGCTTTGAGAAGCCGCATAGCACAATACGCTATCTGAAAGAGGAGTCACGTAAATTGAAAAATGTGGTAGAATTTCGCTGAATACTCAAATTAACTATAATATAAAATTATCTAATCGGGTCTCTGTTTGCCCTACCATAGAAGTTTAATAGTGCATTTCACTCGTCATTTCATGCGCTTTGAGATGCCGCTTAGCCCAATACCCTATCTGAAATAGGATCGACGTTATTTGAACAAATGTGATAGAATTACGCTGAATTCTTATATTATCCGTAATATAAAATGATCTAATCGGTTCTCTGTTTGCCTTATCCTAGAAGTTTAATAGTGCATTTTACTCGCCATTTCATGCGCTTTGAGATGCCGCGTAGCCCAGTACGCTATCTAAAATAGGAGCGACGTAAGTTGAACAAATGTGATAGAATTACGCTGAATTCTTATATTAACCGTAATATAAAATGATCTAATCGGGTCACTGATTGCCCTATCATAGAAGTTTAATAGTGCATTTCACTCGCCATTCCACGCGCTTTAAGATGCCGCATAGCCCAGTACGCTATCTGAAATAGGAGCGACGTAACTTGAACAAATGTGATAGAATTACGCTGAATTCTTAAATTAACCATAATATAAAATGATCCAATCGGGTCTCTGATTGCCCTATCATAGAAGTTTAATAGTGCATTTTACTCGCCATTCCACGCGCTTTAAGATGCCGCCTAGCCCAGTGCGCTATCTGAAATAGGAGCGACGTAAATTGGACGAATGTGATAAAATTTTGCTGACGTTTTAAATTAACCATAATATAAAACGATCTAATCGGGTCTCTGTTCGCCCTACCATAGAAGTCTAATAGTGCATTTCACTCGACATTTCATGTGCTTTGAGATGCCGCTTAGCCCAATACGCTATCTGAAATAGGAGCGACGTAAATTGAACAAATGTGATAGAATTTCCCTGAAATCTTATATTAAACAAAATATAAAATGATCTAATCGGGTCTCTGTTTGCCTTATCCTAGAAGTTTAGTATTGCATTTCACTCGTCATTTCATGCGCTTTGAGATGCCGCTTAGCCCAATACGCTATCTGAAATAGGAGCGACGTAAATTGAACAAATGTGATAGAATTTCGCTGAATTCTTATATTAACCAAAATATAAAATGATCTAATCGGGTCTCTGATTGCCCTATCATAGAAGTTTAATAGTGCATTTTACTCGCCATTCCGCGCGCTTTAAGGTGCCGCCGAGCCCGGTACGCTATCTGAAATAGGAACGACGTAAATTGAACAAATGTGACAGGATTTTGCAGAATTCTTAAATTAACCATAATATAAAATGATCTAATCGGGTCTCTGGTTGCCCTACCCTAGAAATTTAACAGTGCATTTTACTCGCCATTTCATGCGCTTTGAGATGCCGCTTAGCCCAATACGCTATCTGAAATAGGAGCGACGTAAATTGAACAAATGTGATAGAATTTCGCTGAATTCTTAAATTAACAATAATATAAAATGATCTAATCGGGTCACTGATTGCCCTATCATAGAAGTTTAATAGTGCATGTCACTCGCTATTCCACGCGCTTTAAGATGCCGGCTAGCCCAGTAGGCTATCTGAAATATGAGCGACGTAAATTGAACAAATGTGATAGAATTTCCCTGAATTATTATATTAACCATAATATAAAATGATCTAATCGGGTCTCTGTTTGCCGTACCCTAGAAGTTTAACAGTGGATTTTGCTCGCCATTTCATGCGCTTTGAGATGCCGCTTAGCCCAATACGCTATCTGAAATAGCAGCGACGTAAATTGAACAAATGTGATATAATTTCCCTGAATTCTTATATTAACCTTAATGTAAAATGATCTAATCGGGTCTCTGTTCGCCCTACCCTAGAAGTTTAATAGTGCATTTCACTCGCCATTTCATGCGCTTTGAGATGCCGTCTAGCCCAGTACGCTATCTGAAATAGGAGCGCCGTAAGTTTAACAAATGTGACAGAATTACGCTGAATTGTTATGTTAACCGTAATATAAAATGATCTAATCGGGTCCCTGTTTGCCTGACCCTAGAAGTTTACTAGTGCATTTTACTCGCCATTTCATGCGCTTTGAGATGCCGCTTAGCCCAATACGCTATCTGAAATATGAGCGACGTAAATTGAACAAATGTGATAGAATTTCCCTGAAATCTTATATTAAACAAAATATAAAATGATCTAATCGGGTCTCTGATTGCCCTATCATAGAAGGTTAGTAGCGCATTTTACTCGCCATTTCATGCGCTTTGAGATGTCGCTTAGCCCAATACGCTATCTGAAATATGAGCGACGTAAATTGAACGAATGTGATAGAATTTCGCTGAATTCTTATATTAACCTTAATGTAAAATGATCTAATCGGGTCTCTGTTCGCCCTACCCTAGAAGTTTAATAGTACATTTCACTCGCTATTCCACGCGCTCTAAGATGCCGGCTAGCCCAGTAGGCTATCTGAAATATGAGCGACGTAAATTGAACAAATGTGATAGAATTTCGCTGAATTCTTATATTAACCTTAATGTAAAATGATCTAATCGGGTCTCTGTTCGCCCTACCCTAGAAGTTTAATAGTGCATTTCTCTCGTCATTTCATGCGCTTCGAGATGCCGCTTAGCCCTGTAACCTATCTGAAATAGGAGCGATGTAAATTGAACAAATGTGATAGAATTTCGCTGAATCCTTATGTTAACCAAAATATAAAATGATCTAATCGGGTCTCTGTTTGCCCTACCCTAGAAGTTTAATAGTGCATTTTTCTCGCCATTTCATGCGCTTTGAGATGCCGCTTAGCCCAATACGCTTTCTGAAATAGGAGCGACGTAAATTGAACAAGTGAGATAGAATTTCGTTGAATTCTTAAATTAACCATAATATAAAATGATATAATCGGGTCTCTGTTTGCCATACCCTAGAAGTTTAATAGTGCATTTTGCTCGCCATTTAATGCGCTTGGAGATGCCGCTTAGCCCAATACGCTATCTGAAATAGGAGCGACGTAAATTGAACAAATGTGATAGAAGTTCCCTGAATTCTTATATTAACCTTAATGTAAAATGATCTAATCGGGTCTCTGTTTGCCCTAGCCTAGAAGTTTAATAGTGCATTTTATTCGACATTTCATGCGCTTTGAGATGCCGCTTAGCCCAATACGCTATCTGAAATAGGAGCGACGTAAATTGAACAAATGTGATAGAATTTCCCTGAAATCTTATATTAAACAAAATATAAAATGATGTAATCGGGACTCCGATTGCCCTATCATAGAAGTTTAGTACAGCATTTTACTCGGCATTCCACGCGCTTTAAGTTGCCGCCTAGTCCAGTACGCTATCTCAAGCAGGAGCGGCGTAAGTTGAACAAATGTGATAGAATTACGCTGAATTCTTAAATTAACCATAATATAAAATGATCTAATCGGGTCTCTGTTTGCCCTACCCTAGAAGTTTAATAGCGCATATTACTCGCCATTTCATGCGCTTTGAGATGCCGCTTAGCCCAATACGCTATCTGAAATAGGATCGACGTAAATTGAACAAATGTGATAAAATTTCGCGGAATTCTTAAATTAACTATAATATAAAATGATCTAATCGGGTCACTGATTGCCCTATCATAGAAGTTTAATAGTGCATTTTACTCGCCATTCCACGCGCTTTAAGATGTCGCCTAGCCCAGTACGCTATCTGAAATAGGAGCGACCTAAATTGAACGAATGTGATAGAATTTTGCTGAATTCTTAAATTAACCATAATATAAAATGATCTAATCGGGTCTCTGCTTGCCCTACCCTAGAAGTTTAATAGTGCATTTTACTCGCCATTTCATGCGCTTTGAGATGCCGCTTAGCCCAATACGCTATCTGAAATAGGAACGACGTAAATTGAACAAATGTGATAGAATTTCCCTGAATTCTTATATTAATCTTAATGTAAAATGATCTAATCGGTTCTCTGTTCGACCTACCCTAGAAGTTTAATAGTGCCTTTCACTCGTCATTTCATGCGCTTTGAGATGCCGCTTAGCCCAATACGCTGTCTGAAATAGGAGCGACGTAAATTGAACAAATGTGATAGAATTTCCCTGAAATCTTATATTAAACAAAATATAAAATGATCTAATCGGGTCTCTGTTTGCCTTATCCTAGAAGTTTAGTATTGCATTTCACTCGTCATTTCATGAGCTTTGAGATGCCGCTTAGCCCAATACGCTATCTGAAATAGGAGCGACGTAAATTGAACAAATGTGATAGAATTTCCCTGAAATCTTATATTAAACAAAATATAAAATGATCTAATCGGGTCTCTGTTTGCCTTATCCTAGAAGTTTAGTATTGCATTTCACTCGTCATTTCATGCGCTTTGAGATGCCGCTTTGCCCAATAAGCTATCTGAAATAGGAGCGACGTAAATTGAACAAATGTGATAGAATTTCCCTGAAATCTTATATTAAACAAAATGTAAAATGATCTAATCGGGTCTCTGTTCGCCTTAGCCTAGAAGTTTAATAGTGCCTTTCACTCGTCATTCCATGCGCTTTGAGATGCCGCTTAGCCCAATACGCTATCTGAAATAGGAACGACGTAAATTGAACAAATGTGATAGAATTTTGCTGAATTCTTAAATTAACCATAATATAAAATGATATAATCGGGTCTCTGTTTGCCCTACCCTAGAAGTTTAATAGTGCATTTTACTCGCCATTTCATGCGCTTTGAGAAGCCACATAGCACAATACGCTATCTGAAATAGGAGTCACGTAAATTGAAAAATGTGATAGAATTTCCCTGAATTCTTATATTAACCTTAATGTAAAATGATCTAATCGGGTCTCTGTTCGCCCTACCATAGAAGTCTAATAGTGCATTTCGCTCGACATTTCATGTGCTTTGAGATGCCGCTTAGCCCAATACGCTATCTGAAATAGGAGCGACGTAAATTGAACAAATGTGATAGAATTTTGCTGACTTCTTAAATTAACCATAATATAAAGTGATCTACTCGGGTCTCTGTTTGCCCTACCCTAGAACTTTAATAGTGCACTTTATTCGCCATTTCATACGCTTTGAGATGCCGCTTAGCCCAATACGCTATCTGAAATAGGAGCGACGTAAATTGAACAAATGTGATAGAATTTCGCTGAATTCTTATATTAACCAAAATATAAAATGATCTAATCGGGTCTCTGATTGCCCTATCATAGAAGTTTAATAGTGCATTTTACTCGCCATTCCGCGCGCTTTAAGGTGCCGCCTAGCCCGGTACGCTATCTGAAATAGGAACGACGTAAATTGAACAAATGTGATAGGATTTTGCAGAATTCTTAAATTAACCATAATATAAAATGATCTAATCGGGTCTCTGGTTGCCCTACCCTAGAAATTTAACAGTGCATTTTACTCGCCATTTCATGCGCTTTGAGATGCCGCTTAGCCAAATACGCTATCTGAAATAGGAGCGACGTAAATTGAACAAATGTGATAGAATTTCGCTGAATTCTTAAATTAACAATAATATAAAATGATCTAATCGGGTCACTGATTGCCCTATCATAGAAGTTTAATAGTGCATGTCACTCGCTATTCCACGCGCTTTAAGATGCCGGCTAGCCCAGTAGGCTATCTGAAATATGAGCGTCGTAAATTGAACAAATGTGATAGAATTTCCCTGAATTATTATATTAACCATAATATAAAATGATCTAATCGGGTCTCTGTTTGCCGTACCCTAGAAGTTTAACAGTGGATTTTGCTCGCCATTTCATGCGCTTTGAGATGCCGCTTAGCCCAATACGCTATCTGAAATAGCAGCGACGTAAATTGAACAAATGTGATATAATTTCCCTGAATTCTTATATTAACCTTAATGTAAAATGATCTAATCGGGTCTCCGATTGCCCTATCATAGAAGGTTAGTAGCGCATTTTACTCGCCATTTCATGCGCTTTGAGATGCCGCTTAGCCCAATACGCTATCTGAAACATGAGCGACGTAAATTGAACGAATGTGATAGAATTTCGCTGAATTCTTATATTAACCTTAATGTAAAATGATCTAATCGGGTCTCTGTTCGCCCTACCCTAGAAGTTTAATAGTGCATTTCACTCGCTATTCCACGCGCTTTAAGATGCCGGCTAGCCCAGTAGGCTATCTGAAATATGAGCGACGTAAATTGAACAAATGTGATAGAATTTCGATGAATTCTTATATTAACCTTAATGTAAAATGATCTAATCGGGTCTCTGTTCGCCCTACCCTAGAAGTTTAATAGTGCATTTCTCTCGTCATTTCATGCGCTTCAAGATGCAGCTTAGCCATGTAACCTATCTGAAATAGGAGCGATGTAAATTGAACAAATGTGATAGAATTTCCCTGAAGTCTTATATTAAACAAAATATAAAATGATCTAATCGGGTCTCTGATTGCCCTATCATAGAAGTTTAGTAGTGCATTTTACTCGCCATTCCACGCGCCTTAAGATGCCGCGTAGCCCAGTACGCTATCTAAAATAGGAGCGACGTAAGTTGAACAAATGTGATAGAATTACGCTGAATTCTTATATTAACCGTAATATAAAATGATCTAATCGGGTCTCTGTTTGCCTTATCCTAGAAGCTTAGTATTGCATTTTACTCGCCATTTCATGCGCTTTGAGATGCCGCTTATCCAAATACGCTATCTGAAATAGGAGCCACGTAAATTGAACAAATGTGATAGAATTTCGCTGAATTCTTAAATTAACAATAATATAAAATGATCTAATCGGGTCACTGATTGCCCTATCATAGAAGTTTAATAGTGCATGTCACTCGCTATTCCACGCGCTTTAAGATGCCGGCTAGCCCAGTAGGCTATCTGAAATATGAGCGACGTAAATTGAACAAATGTGATAGAATTTCCCTGAATTCTTATATTAATCTTAATGTAAAATGATCTAATCGGGTCTCTGTTCGCCCTACCCTAGAAGTTTAATAGTGCATTTCTCTCGTCATTTCATGCGCTTCGAGATGCCGCTTAGCCCTGTAACCTATCTGAAATAGGAGCGATGTAAATTGAACAAATGTGATAGAATTTCGCTGAATCCTTATGTTAACCAAAATATAAAATGATCTAATCGGGTCTCTGTTTGCCCTACCCTAGAAGTTTAATAGTGCATTTTGCTCGCCATTTCATGCGCTTTGAGATGCCGCTTAGCCCAATACGCTTTCTGAAATAGGAGCGACGTAAATTGAACAAGTGAGATAGAATTTCGTTGAATTCTTAAATTAACCATAATATAAAATGATATAATCGGGTCTCTGTTTGCCATACCCTAGAAGTTTAATAGTGCATTTTGCTCGCCATTTAATGCGCTTGGAGATGCCGCTTAGCCCAATACGCTATCTGAAATAGGAGCGACGTAAATTGAACAAATGTGATAGAAGTTCCCTGAATTCTTATATTAACCTTAATGTAAAATGATCTAATCGGGTCTCTGTTTGCCCTAGCCTAGAAGTTTAATAGTGCATTTTATTCGACATTTCATGCGCTTTGAGATGCCGCTTAGCCCAATACGCTATCTGAAATAGGAGCGACGTAAATTGAGCAAATGTGATAGAATTTCCCTGAATTCTTATATTAACCTTAATGTAAAATGATCTAATCGGGTCTCTGTTTGCCCTAGCCTAGAAGTTTAATAGTGCATTTTATTCGACATTTCATGCGCTTTGAGATGCCGCTTAGCCCAATACGCTATCTGAAATAGGAGCGACGTAAATTGAACAAATGTGATAGAATTTCCCTGAAATCTTATATTAAACAAAATATAAAATGATGTAATCGGGACTCCGATTGCCCTATCATAGAAGTTTAGTACAGCATTTTACTCGGCATTCCACGCGCTTTAAGTTGCCGCCTAGTCCAGTACGCTATCTCAAGCAGGAGCGGCGTAAGTTGAACAAATGTGATAGAATTACGCTGAATTCTTAAATTAACCATAATATAAAATGATCTAATCGGGTCTCTGTTTGCCCTACCCTAGAAGTTTAATAGCGCATATTACTCGCCATTTCATGCGCTTTGAGATGCCGCTTAGCCCAATACGCTATCTGAAATAGGATCGACGTAAATTGAACAAATGTGATAAAATTTCGCGGAATTCTTAAATTAACTATAATATAAAATGATCTAATCGGGTCACTGATTGCCCTATCATAGAAGTTTAATAGTGCATTTTACTCGCCATTCCACGCGCTTTAAGATGTCGCCTAGCCCAGTACGCTATCTGAAATAGGAGCGACCTAAATTGAACGAATGTGATAGAATTTTGCTGAATTCTTAAATTAACCATAATATAAAATGATCTAATCGGGTCTCTGCTTGCCCTACCCTAGAAGTTTAATAGTGCATTTTACTCGCCATTTCATGCGCTTTGAGATGCCGCTTAGCCCAATACGCTATCTGAAATAGGAACGACGTAAATTGAACAAATGTGATAGAATTTCCCTGAATTCTTATATTAATCTTAATGTAAAATGATCTAATCGGTTCTCTGTTCGACCTACCCTAGAAGTTTAATAGTGCCTTTCACTCGTCATTTCATGCGCTTTGAGATGCCGCTTAGCCCAATACGCTGTCTGAAATAGGAGCGACGTAAATTGAACAAATGTGATAGAATTTCCCTGAAATCTTATATTAAACAAAATATAAAATGATCTAATCGGGTCTCTGTTTGCCTTATCCTAGAAGTTTAGTATTGCATTTCACTCGTCATTTCATGAGCTTTGAGATGCCGCTTAGCCCAATACGCTATCTGAAATAGGAGCGACGTAAAGTGAACAAATGTGATAGAATTTCCCTGAAATCTTATATTAAACAAAATATAAAATGATCTAATCGGGTCTCTGTTTGCCTTATCCTAGAAGTTTAGTATTGCATTTCACTCGTCATTTCATGCGCTTTGAGATGCCGCTTAGCCCAATACGCTATCTGAAATAGGAGCGACGTAAATTGAACAAATGTGATAGAATTTCGCTGAATTCTTATATTAACCAAAATATAAAATGATCTAATCGGGTCTCTGATTGCCCTATCATAGAAGTTTAATAGTGCATTTTACTCGCCATTCCGCGCGCTTTAAGGTGCCGCCTAGCCCGGTACGCTATCTGAAATAGGAACGACGTAAATTGAACAAATGTGACAGGATTTTGCAGAATTCTTAAATTAACCATAATATAAAATGATCTAATCGGGTCTCTGGTTGCCCTACCCTAGAAATTTAACAGTGCATTTTACTCGCCATTTCATGCGCTTTGAGATGCCGCTTAGCCCAATACGCTATCTGAAATAGGAGCGACGTAAATTGAACAAATGTGATAGAATTTCGCTGAATTCTTATATTAACCAAAATATAAAATGATCTAATCGGGTCTCTGATTGCCCTATCATAGAAGTTTAATAGTGAATTTTACTCGCCATTCCACGCGCTTTAAGATGCCGCCTAGCCCAGTACGCTATCTGAATTAGGAGCTACGTAAGTTGAACGAATGTGACAGAATTACGCTGATTTCTTATATTAACCGTAATATAAAATGATCTAATCGGGTCTCTGTTTGCCTTATCCTAGAAGTTTAATAGTGCATTTTACTCGCCATTTCATGTGCTTTGAGATGCCTCTTAGCCCGATACGCTATCTGAAATAGGAGCGACGTAAATTGAACAAATGTGATAGAATTTCGCTGAATTCTTATATTAACCAAAATATAAAATGATCTAATCCGGTCTCTGTTTGCCCTACCCTAGAAGTTGAATAGTGCATTGTACGAGCCATTTCTTGCGCCTTGAGATGCAGCTTAGCCCAATACGCTATCAGAAATAGGAGCGACGTAAATTGAACAAATGTGATAGAATTTCGCTGAATTCTTATTTTAACCTTAATGTAAAATGATCTAATCGGGTCTTTGTTCGCCCTACCCTAGAAGTTTAATAGTGCATTTCACTCGTCATTTCATGCGCTTTGAGTTGCCACTTAGCCCAATAAGCTATCTGAAATAGGAGCGACGTAAATTGAACAAATGTGATAGAACTTCGCTGAATTCTTATATTAACCGTAATATAAAATGATCTTATCGGGTCTCTGATTGCCCCACCCTACAAGTTTAATAGTGCATTTTACTCGCCCTTTCGTGCGCTTTGAGATGCCGCTTAGCCCAATACGCTATCTGAAACAGGAGCGACGTAAATTGAACAAATGTGATAGAATTTCGCAGGATTCTTATATTAACCAAAATATAAAATGAAATAATCGGGTCTCTGATTGCCCTATCATAGAAGTTTAATAGTGCATTTTACTCGCCATTCCACGCGGTTTAAGTTGCCGCCTAGCCCAGTACGCTATCTGAAATAGGAGCAACGTAACTTGAACAAATGTGACAGAATTACGCTGAATTCTTATATTAACCGTAATATAAAATGATCTAATCGGGTCTCTGTTTGTCTTATCCTAGAAGTTTAATAGTGCATTTTACTCGCCATTTCATGCGCTTTGAGATGCCGCTTAGACCAATACGCTATCTGAAATAGGAGCGACGCAAATTGAACAAATGCGATAGAATATCGCTGAATTCTTATTTTAACCATAATATAAAATGATGTAATCGGGCCTCTGTTCGCCCTACCCAAGAAGTTTAATAGTGCATTTCTCTCGTCATTTCATGCGCTTTGAGATGCCGCTTAGCCCAATAGCTATCTGAAATAGGAGCGACGTAAATTGAACAAATGTGATAGAATTTCCCTGAAATATTATAGTAAACAAAATATAAAATGATCTATTCGGAACTCTGATTGCCCTATCATAGAAGTTTAGTAGTGAATTTTACTCGCCGTTCCACGCGCTTTAAGATGCCGCCTAGCGCAGTACCCTATCTGAAATAGGAGCGACGTTAGTTGAACAAATGTGATAGAATTACGCTGAATTCTTATATTAACCGTAATATAAAATGATCTATTCGGGTCTCTGTTCGCCCTACCGTAGAAGTTTAATAGTGCATTTCACTCGCCATTCCAGGCGCTTTGAGATGCCGCTTAGCCCAATACGCTATCTGAATTAGGAGCGACGTAAATTGAACAAATGTGATAGAATTTCGCTGGATTCTTATATTAACCAAAATATAAAATGATCTAATCGGTGTTTGATTGCCCTACACTAGAAGTTTAATAGTGCATTTTACTCGCCATTCCACGCGCTTTATGATGCCGCCTATCAGAGTACGCTATCTGAAATAGGATCGACGTAAGTTGAACAAATGTGATAGAATAACGCTGAATTCTTATATTAACCGTAATATAAAATGGTCTAATCGGGTCTCCGTTTGACTTATCCTAGAAGTTTAATAGTGCATTTTATTCGCCATTTCATGCGCATTGAGATGCCGCTTAGCCCAATACGCTATTTGAATTAGGAGCGATGTAAATTGAACAAATGTGATTGAATTTCGCTGAATTCTGTAATTAACCATAATATGAAATGACCTAATCCGGTCTCTGTTTGCCCTACCCTAGAAGTGTAATAGTGCATTTTACTCGCCATTTCATGCGCTTTGAGATGGCGCTTAGCACAATACGCTATCTGAAATAGGAGCGACGTAAATTGAACAAATGTGATAGAATTTGCCTGAATTCTTATATTAACCTTAATGTAAAATGATCTAATCGGGTCTTTGTTCGCCCAACCCTAGAAGTTTAATAGTGCATTTTACTCGCCATTTCATGCGCTTTGAGATGCCGCTTATCCCAATACGCTATCTGAAATACGAGCGACGTAAATTGAACGAATGTGACAGAATTTCGCTGAATTCTTATATTAACCAAAATATAAAATGATCTAATCGGGTCTCTGATAGCCCTATCATAGAAGTTTAATAGTGCATTTGACTCGCCATTCCACGCGCTTTAAGATGCCGCCTAGCCCAGTATGCTATCTGAAATAGGAGCGACGTAAGTTGAACAAATGTGATAGAATTACGCTGAATTCTTATATTAACCGTAATATAAAATGATCTAATCGGGTCTCCGTTTGCCTTATCCTAGAAGTTTAATAGTGCATTTGACTCGCCATTCCACGCGCTTTAAGATGCCGCCTAGCCCAGTATGCTATCTGAAATAGGAGCTACGTAAGTTGAGCAAATGTCACAGAATTACGCTGAATTCTTATATTAACCGTAATATAAAATGATCTAATCGGGTCTCTGTTTGCCTTATCCTAGAAGTTTAATAGTGCATTTTGCTCGTCAATTCATGCGCTTTGCGATGCCTCTTAGCCCAATAAGCTATCTGAAATAGGAGCGACGTAAATTGAACAAATGTGATAGAGTTTCACTGAATTCTTATATTAACCAAAATATAAAATGAGTTAATCGGGTCTCTCATTGCCCTATCATAGAAGTTTAACAGTGCATTTTACTCGCCATTCCACGCGCTTTAAGTTGCCGCCTAGCCCAGCACGCTATCTGAAATAGGAGCTACGTAAGTTGAACAAATGTCACAGAATTACGCTGAATTCTTATATTAACCGTAATATAAAATGATCTA
This sequence comes from Macropis europaea, assembly GCA_916610135.2. Classification (NCBI taxonomy): domain Eukaryota; kingdom Metazoa; phylum Arthropoda; class Insecta; order Hymenoptera; family Melittidae; genus Macropis; species Macropis europaea. The sequence continues at coordinate 61,205 of CAKAJE020001663.1, read as the reverse complement.
ATCGGGTCTCTGTTTGCCTTATCCTAGAAGTTTAATATTGCATTTTACTCGCCATTTCTTGCGCTTTGAGATGCCTCTTAGCCCAGTACGCTATCTGAAATAGGAGCGATGTAAATTGAACAAATGTGATAGAATTTCGATGAATTCATTTATTAACCTAAATATAAAATGATCTAATCGGGTCTCTGATTGCCCTACCCTAGAAGTTTAATAGTGCATTTTACTCGCCATTTCTTGCGCTTTGAGATGCCACTTAGCACAAGTCGCTATCTGAAATAGGAGCGATGTAAATTGAACAAATGTGATAGAATTTCGCTGAATTCTTATATTAACCTTAATGTAAAATGATCTAATCGGGTCTTTGTTCGCCCTACACAAGAAGTTTAATAGTGCATTTCACTCGTCATTTCATGCGCTTTGCGATGCCGCTTAGCCCAATAAGCTATCTGAAATTGGAGCGACGTATATTCAACAAATGTGATAGAATTTCGCTGAATTCTTATATTAACCAAAATATAAAATGATCTAATCGGGTCTCTGATAGCCCTATCATAGAAGTTTAATAGTGCATTTTACTCGCCATTCCACGCGCTTTAAGATGCCGCCTAGCCCAGTATGCTGTCTGAAATAGGAGCGACGTAGTTGAACAAATGTGATAGAATTACGCTGAATTCTTGTATTAACCGTAATATAAAATGATCTAATCGGGTCTCTGTTTGCCTTATCCTAGAAGTTTAATAGTGCATTTTACTCGCCATTTCATGCGCATTGAGATGCCGCTTAGCCCAATACGCCATCTGAAATAGGAGCGACATAAATTGAACAAATGTGATAGAGTTTCGCTGAATTCTTAAATTAACCATAATATAAAATGATCTTATCGGGTCTCTGTTTGCCCTATCCTAGAAGTTTAGTAGTGCATTTCACTCGTCATTTCATGCGCTTTGAGATGCCGCTTAGCCCAATACGCTATCTGAAATACGAGCGACGTAATTTGAACAAGTGTGATAGAATTTCGTTGAATTCTTAAATTAACCATAATATAAAATGATCTAATCGCGTCTCTGTTTGCAATACCCTAGATGTTTGATAGTGCATTTTGCTCGCCATTTAATGCGCTTTGAGATGCCGCTTAGCCCAATACGCTATCTGAAATAGGAGCGACGTAAATTGAACAAATGTGATAGAATTTCGCTGATTCCTTATATTAACCAAAATATAAAATGATCTAATCGGGTCTCTGATTGCCCTACCCTAGAAGTTTAATAGTGCATTTTACTCGCCATTTCATGCGCTTTGAGGTGCCGCTTAGCCCAATACGCTATCTGAAATATGAGCGACGTAAATTGAACAAATGTGATAGAATTTCGCTGAATTCTTATATTAACCTTAACGTAAAATGATCTAATCGGGTCGCTGTTCGCCCTATCATAGAACTTTAATAGTGCATTGTATTCGCCATTTCATACGCTTTGAGATGCCGCTTAGCCCAATACGCTATCTGAAATAGGAGCGATGTAAATTGAACAAATGTGATAGAATTTCGCTGAATACATATATTGACCATAATGTAAAATGATCTAATCGGGTCTCCGTTCGCCCTAGCCTAGAAGTTTAATGGTGCATTTTATTCGCCATTTCATGCGCTTTGAGATGCCGCTTAGCCCAATACGCTATCTGAAATAGGAGCGACGTAAATTGAACAAATGTGATAGAATTTCCCTGAAATCTTATATTGAACAAAATATAAAATGATCTAATTGGGGCTCTGATTGCCCTATCATGGAATTTTAGTAGAGCATTTTACTCGCCATTCCACGCGCTTTAAGATGCCGCCTAGCCCAGTACGCTATCTGAAATAGGAGCGACGTAAGTTCAACAAATGTGATAGAATTACGCTGAATTCTTATATTAACCGTAATATAAAATGATCTAACCGGGTCTTTGTTTGAATTATCCTAGAAGTTTGACAGTGCATTTCACTCGCCATTTCATGCGCTTTGAGATGCCGCTTAGCCGAATACGCTATCTGAAATGGGAGCGACGTAAATTGAACAAATGTGATAGAATTTCGCTGAATTCTTAAATTAACCATAATATAAAATGATCTAATCGAGTCTCTGTTCGCCCTACCCTAGAAGTTTAATAGTGCATTTCACTCGACATTTCATGCGCTTTGAGATGCCGCTTAGCCCAATAAGCTATCTAAATAGGAGCGACGTAAATTGAACAAATGTGATAGAATTTCGCTGAATCCTTATATTAACCAAAATATAAAATGATCTAATCGGGTCTCTTATTGCCCTATCATAGAAGTTTCATAGGGTATTTTACTCGCCATTCCACGTGCTTTAAGATGCCGCCTAGCCCAGTACGCTATCTGAAATAGGAACGACGTAAATTGAACAAGTGTGATAGAATTTCGTTGAATTCTTAAATTAACCATAATATAAAATGATCAAATCGGGTCTCTGTCTGCCATACCCTAGAAGTTTAATAGTGCATTTTATTCGCCATTTCATGCGCTTTGAGATGCCGCATAGCCCAATACGCTATCTGAAATATCAGCAACGTAAATTGAACAAATGTGATAGAATTACGCTTAATTCTTATATTAACCGTAATATAAAATGATCTAATCGGGTCTCTGTTTGCCTTATCCTAGAAGTTTAGTATTGCATTTTACTCGCCATTTCATGCGCTTTGAGATGCCGCTTATCCAAATACGGTATCTGAAATAGGAGCGACGTAAATTGAACAAATGTGATAGAATTTCGCTGAATTCTTAAATTAACTATAATATAAAATGATCTAATCGGGTCACTGATTGCCCTATCATAGAAGTTTAATAGTGCATTTTACTCGCCATTCCACGCGCCTTAAGTTGCCGCCTAGCTCAGTACGCTATCTCAAATAGGAGCGACGTAAATGGAACAAATGTGATAGAATTTTGCTGAATTCCTAAATTAACCATAATATAAAATGATCTAATCGGGTCTCTGTTTGTCCTACCCTAGAAGTTTAATAGTGCATTTTACTCGCCATTTCATGCGCATTGAGATGCCGCTTAGCCCAATACGCTATCTGAAATAGGAGCGACGTAAATTGAACAAATGTGATAGAATTTCCCTGAATTATTATATTAACCCAAATATAAAATGATCTAATCGGGTCCCTGATTGCCCTATCATCGAAGTTAAATAGTGAATTTCACTGGCCATTCCACGCGCTTTGAGATGCCGCTTAGCCCAATACGCTATCTGAAACGTGAGCGACGTAAATTGAACAAATGTGATAGAAATTCGCTGAATTCTTATATTATCCCAAATATAAAATGATCTAATCGGGTCTCTGATTGCCCTATCATCGATGTTAAATAGTGAATTTCACTCGACATTCCACGCGCATTAAGATGCCGCCTAGCCCAGTACCCTATCTGAAATAGGAGCGACGTAAATTGAACAAATGTGACAGAATTTTGCTGAATTCTTAAATTAACCATAATATAAAATGATCTAATCGGGTCTCTGTTTGCCCTACCGTAGAAGTTTAATAGTGCATTTTACTCGCCATTTCATGCGCTTTGAGATGCCGCTTAGCCCGATACGCTATCTTAAATAGGAGCGACGTAAGTTGAACAAATGTGATAGAATTACGCTGCATTCTTATATTAACCGTAATATAAAATGATCTGATCGGGTCTCCGTTTGGCTTATCCTAGAAGTTTAATAGTGCATTTCACTCGCCATTTCATGCGCTTTGAGATGCCGCTTAGCCCAATACGCTATCTGAAATAGGAGCGACGTAAATAGAACAAATGTGGTAGAATTTCGCTGAATTCTCAAATTAACTATAAAATAAAATTATCTAATCGGGTCTCTGTTTGCCCTACCATAGAAGTTTAATAGTGCATTTTACTCGTCATTTCATGCGCTGTGAGAGGCAGCTTAGCCCAATACGTTATCTGAAATAGGAGCGATGTAAATTGAACAAATGTGATAGAATTTCGCTGAATTCTTTTATTAACCATAATGTAAAATGATCTAATCGGGTCTCCGTTCGCCCTAGCCTAGAAGTTTAATGGTGCATTTTATTCGCCATTTCATGCGCTTTGAGATGCCGCTTAGCCCAATTCGCTATCTGAAATAGGAGCGACGTAAATTGAACAAATGTTATAGAATTTCCCTGAAATCTTATATTGAACAAAATATAAAATGATCTAATTGGGGCTCTGATTGCCCTATCATAGAAGTTTAGTAGTGCATTTTACTCGCCCTTCCAGACGCTTTAAGATACCGTCTAGCCCAATACGCTATCTGAAATAGGAGCGACGTAAATTGAACAAATGTGATAGAATTTCCCCGAAATTTTATATTGAACAAAATATAAAATGATCTAATCGGGTCTCTGATTGCCCTATCATAGAAGTTTAGTAGTGCATTTTACTCGCCCTTCCACGCGCTTTAAGATGCCGTCTAGCCCAGTACGCTATCTGAAATAGGAGCGACGTAAGTTGAACAAATGTGATACAATTACGCTGAATTCTTAGATTAACCGTAATATAAAATGATCTAATCGGGTCTCTGTTTGCCTTACCGTAGAAGTTTAATAGTGCATTGTACTCGCCATTTCATGCGCTTTGAGATGCCGCGTAGCCCAATACGCTATCTGAAATGGGAGCGACGTAAATTGAACAAATGTGATATAATTTCGCTGAATTCTTAAATTAACCATAATATAAAATGATCTAATCGAGTCTCTGTTCACAATACCCTAGAAGTTTAATAGTGCATTTCACTCGACATTTCATGCGCTTTGAGATGCCGCTTAGCCCAATAAGCTATCTGAAATAGGAGCGACGTAAATTGAACAAATGTGATAGAATTTCGCTGAATTCTTAAATTAACCATAATATAAAATGATCTAATCGGGTCTCTGTTTGTCCTACCCTAGAAGTTTAATAGTGCATTTTACTCGCCATTTCATGCGCTTTGAGATGCCGCGTAGCCCAGTACGCTATCTGAAATAGGAGCGACGTAAGTTGAACAAATGTGATAGAATTACGCTGCATTCTTATATTAACCGTAATATAAAATGATCTAATCGGGTCTCTGTTTGCCTTATCCTAGAAGTTTAATAGTGCATTATACTCGCCATTTCATGCGCTTCGAGATGCCGCTTAGCCCAATACGCCATCTGAAATAGGAGCGACGTAAATTGAACAAATGTGATTGAATTTCCCTGAAATCTTATATTAACCGTAATATAAAATGATCTAATCGGGTCTCTGTTTGCCCTACCCTAGAAGTTTAATAGTGCATTTTACTCGCCATTGCATGTGCATTGAGATGCCGCATACCCCAATACGCTATCTGAAATAGGAGCGACGTAAATTGAACAAATGTGATAGAATTTCCGTGAATTCTTATATTAACCTTAATGTAAAATGATCTAATCGGGTCTCTGATCGCCCTACCATAGAAATCTAATAGTGGATTTCACTCGCCATTTCATGCGCTTTGAGATGCCTCTTAGCCCAATACGCTATCTGAAATAGGAGCGACGTAAGTTGAACAAATGTGATAGAATTTCGCTGAATTCTTAAATTAACCATAATATAAAATGATCTAATCGAGTCTCTGTTCGCCCTACCCTAGAAGTTTAATAGTGCATTTCACTCGACATTTCATGCGCTTTGGGATGCCGCTTAGCCCAATAAGCTATCTAAATAGGAGCGACGTAAATTGAACAAATGTGATAGAATTTCGCTGAATCCTTATATTAACCAAAATATAAAATGATCTAATCGGGTCTCTTATTGCCCTATCATAGAAGTTTCATAGGGTATTTTACTCGCCATTCCACGCGCTTTAAGATGCCGCCTAGCTCAGTACGCTATCTCAAATAGGAGCGACGTAAATTGAACAAATGTGATAGAATTTTGCTGAATCCTTAAATTAACGGTAATATAAAATGATCTAATCGGGTCTCTGTTTGCCCTACCCTAGAAGTTTCATAGTGCATTTTACTCGCCATTACATGCGCTTTGAGATGCCGCTTAGCCCAATACGCTATCTGAAACGTGAGAAACGTAAATTGAACAAATGTGATAGAATTTCGCTGAATTCTTATATTATCCCAAATATAAAATGATCTAATCGGGTCTCTGATTGCCCTATCATCGATGTTAAATAGTGAATTTCACTCGCCATTCCACGCGCATTAAGATGCCGCCTAGCCCAGTACCCTATCTGAAATAGGAGCGACGTAAATTGAACAAATGTGACAGAATTTTGCTGAATTCTTAAATTAACCATAATATAAAATGATCTAATCGGGTCTCTGTTTGCCCTACCGTAGAAGTTTAATAGTGCATTTTACTCGCCATTTCATGCGCTTTGAGATGCCGCTTAGCCCGATACGCTATCTTAAATAGGAGCGACCTAAGTTGAACAAATGTGATAGAATTACGCTGCATTCTTATATTAACCGTAATATAAAATGATCTGATCGGGTCTCTGTTTGGCTTATCCTAGAAGTTTAATAGTGCATTTCTCTCGCCATTTCATGCGCATTGAGATGCCGCTTAGCCCAATACGCTATCTGAAATAGGAGCGACGTAAATAGAACAAATGTGGTAGAATTTCGCTGAATTCTCAAATTAACTATAAAATAAAATTATCTAATCGGGTCTCTGTTTGCCCTACCATAGAAGTTTAATAGTGCATTTTACTCGTCATTTCATGCGCTGTGAGAGGCAGCTTAGCCCAATACGTTATCTGAAATAGGAGCGATGTAAATTGAACAAATGTGATAGAATTTCGCTGAATTCTTTTATTAACCATAATGTAAAATGATCTAATCGGGTCTCCGTTCGCCCTAGCCTAGTAGTTTAATGGTGCATTTTATTCGCCATTTCATGCGCTTTGAGATGCCGCTTAGTCCAATACGCTATCTGAAATAGGAGCGACGTAAATTGAACAAATGTGATAGAATTTCCGTGAATTCTTATATTAACCTTAATGTAAAATGATCTAATCGGGTCTCTGATCGCCCTACCATAGAAGTCTAATAGTGGATTTCACTCGCCATTTCATGCGCTTTGAGATGCCTCTTAGCCCAATACGCTATCTGAAATAGGAGCGACGTAAGTTGAACAAATGTGATAGAATTTCGCTGAATTCTTTTATGAACCATAATGTAAAATGATCTGATCGGGTCTCTGTTCGCCCTATCCTAGAGGTTTAATAGTGCATTTTACTCGCCATTCCACGCGCTTTAAGTTACCGCCTAGCCCAGTACGCTATCTAAAACAGGAGCGACGTAAATTGAACAAATGTGATAGAATTTTGCTGAATCCTTAAATTAACGGTAATATAAAATGATCTAATCGGGTCTCTGTTTGCCCTACCCTAGAAGTTTCATAGTGCATTTCACTCGCCATTTCATGCGCTTTGAGATGCCGCTTAGCCCGATACGCTATCTTAAATAGGAGCGACGTAAGTTGAACAAATGTGATAGAATTACGCTGCATTCTTATATTAACCGTAATATAAAATGATCTAATCGGGTCTCTGTTTGCCTTATCCTAGAAGTTTAATAGTGCATTATACTCGCCATTTCATGCGCTTCGAGATGCCGGTTAGCCCAATACGCCATCTGAAATAGGAGCGACCTAAATTGAACAAATGTGATAGAATTTCCCTGAAATCTTATATTAACCGTAATATAAAATGATCTAATCGGGTCTCTGTTTGCCCTACCCTAGAAGTTTAATAGTGCATTTTACTCGCCATTGCATGTGCATTGAGATGCCGCATACCCCAATACGCTATCTGAAATAGGAGCGACGTAAATTGAACAAATGTGATAGAATTTCCGTGAATTCTTATATTAACCTTAATGTAAAATGGTCTAATCGGGTCTCTGATCGCCCTACCATAGACGTCTAATAGTGCATTTCACTCGCCATTTCATGCGCTTTGAGATGCCTCTTAGCCCAATACGCTATCTGAAATAGGAGCGACGTAAGTTGAACAAATGTGATAGAATTTCACTGAATTCTTTTATGAACCATAATGTAAAATGATCTAATCGGGTCTCTGTTCGCCCTAGCCTAGAGGTTTAATAGTGCATTTTACTCGCCATTCCACGCGCTTTAAGTTACCGCCTAGCCCAGTACGCTATCTAAAATAGGAGCGACGTAAATTGAACAAATGTGATAGAATTTTGCTGAATCCTTAAATTAACGGTAATATAAAATGATCTAATCGGGTCTCTGTTTGCCCTACCCTAGAAGTTTCATAGTGCATTTTACTCGACATTTCATGCGCTTTGAGATGCCGCTTAGCCCAATACCCTATCTGAAATAGGATCGACGTTATTTGAACAAATGTGATAGAATTACGCTGAATTCTTATATTATCCGTAATATAAAATGATCTAATCGGGTCTCTGTTTGCCTTATCCTAGAAGTTTAATAGTGCATTTTACTCGCCCTTCCACGTGCTACATGATGCCGCCTAGCCCAGTACGCTATCTGAAATAGGAGCGACGTAAGTTTAACAAGTGTGATAGAATTACGCTGAATTGTTATGTTAACCGTAATATAAAATGATCTAATCGGGTCCCTGTTTGCCTTACCCTAGAAGCTTACCAGTGCATTTTACTCGCCATTTCATGCGCTTTGAGATGCCGCTTAGCCCAATACGCTATCTGAAATATGAGCGGCGTAAATTGAACAAATGTGATAGAATTTCCCTGAAATCTTATATTAAACAAAATATAAAATGATCTAATCGGGTCTCCGATTGCCCTATCATAGAAGGTTAGTAGCGCATTTTACTCGCCATTTCATGCGCTTTGAGATGCCGCTTAGCCCAATACGCTATCTGAAATATGAGCGACGTAAATTGAACGAATGTGATAGAATTTCGCTGAATTCTTATATTAACCTTAATGTAAAATGATCTAATCGGGTCTCCGATTGCCCTATCATAGAAGGTTAGTAGCGCATTTTACTCGCCATTTCATGCGCTTTGAGATGCCGCTTAGCCCAATACGCTATCTGAAACATGAGCGACGTAAATTGAACGAATGTGATAGAATTTCGCTGAATTCTTATATTAACCTTAATGTAAAATGATCTAATCGGGTCTCTGTTCGCCCTACCCTAGAAGTTTAATAGTGCATTTCACTCGCTATTCCACGCGCTTTAAGATGCCGGATAGCCCAGTAGGCTATCTGAAATATGAGCGACGTAAATTGAACAAATGTGATAGAATTTCGATGAATTCTTATATTAACCTTAATGTAAAATGATCTAATCGGGTCTCTGTTCGCCCTACCCTAGAAGTTTAATAGTGCATTTCTCTCGTCATTTCATGCTCTTTAAGATGCCGCTTAGCCATGTAACCTATCTGAAATAGGAGCGATGTAAATTGAACAAATGTGATAGAATTTCCCTGAAGTCTTCTATTAAACAAAATATAAAATGATCTAATCGGGTCTCTGATTGCCCTATCATAGAAGTTTAGTAGTGCATTTTACTCGCCATTCCACGCGCTTTAAGATGCCGCGTAGCCCAGTACGCTATCTAAAATAAGAGCGACGTAAGTTGAACAAATGTGATAGAATTACGCTGAATTCTTATATTAACCGTAATATAAAATGATCTAATCGGGTCACTGATTGCCCTATCATAGAAGTTTAATAGTGCATTTCACTCGCTATTCCACGCGCTTTAAGATGCCGGCTAGCCCAGTAGGCTATCTGAAATATGAGCGACGTAAATTGAACAAATGTGATAGAATTTCCCTGAATTCTTATATAAATCTTAATGTAAAATGATTTAATCGGGTCTCTGTTCGCCCTACCCTAGAAGTTTAATAGTGCATTTCACTCGCCATTTCATGCGATTTGAGATGCCGCCTAGCCCAGTACGCTATCTGAAATAGCAGCGACGTAAATTGAACAAATGTGATATAATTTCCCTGAATTATTATATTAACCATAATATAAAATGATCTAATCGGGTCTCTGTTTGCCGTACCCTAGAAGTTTAACAGTGGATTTTGCTCGCCATTTCATGCGCTTTGAGATGCCGCTTAGCCCAATACGCTATCTGAAATAGCAGCGACGTAAATTGAACAAATGTGATATAATTTCACTGAATTCTTATATTAACCTTAATGTAAAATGATCTAATCGGGTCTCTGTTTGCCCTACCCTAGAAGTTTAATAGTGCATTTCACTCGCCATTTCATGCGCTTTGAGATGCCGCCTAGCCCAGTACGCTATCTGAAATAGGAGCGACGTAAGTTTAACAAATGTGATAGAATTACGCTGAATTGTTATGTTAACCGTAATATAAAATGATCTAATCGGGTCCCTGTTTGCCTTACCCTAGAAGTTTACTAGTGCATTTTACTCGCCATTTCATGCGCTTTGAGATGCCGCTTAGCCCAATACGCTATCTGAAATAGGAGCGACGTAAATTGAGCAAATGTGATAGAATTTCCCTGAATTCTTATATTAACCTTAATGTAAAATGATCTAATCGGGTCTCTGTTTGCCCTAGCCTAGAAGTTGAATAGTGCATTTTATTCGACATTTCATGCGCTTTGAGATGCAGCTTAGCCCAATACGCTATCTGAAACAGGAGCGACGTAAATTGAACAAATGTGATAGAATTTCCCTGAAATATTATATTAAACAAAATATAAAATGATCTAATCGGGACTCCGATTGCCCTATCATAGAAGTTTAGTACTGCATTTTACTCGCCATTCCACGCGCTTTAAGTTGCCGCCTAGTCCAGTACGCTATCGCAAGCAGGATAGGCGTAAGTTGAACAAATGTGATAGAATTACGCTGAATTCTTAAATTAACCATAATATAAAATGATCTAATCGGGTCTCTGTTTGCCCTACCCTAGAAGTTTAATAGCGCATATTACTCGCCATTTCATGCGCTTTGAGATGCCGCTTAGCCCAATACGCTATCTGAAATAGGATCGACGTAAATTGAACAAATGTGATAAAATTTCGCGGAATTCTTAAATTAACTATAATATAAAATGATCTAATCGGGTCACTGATTGCCCTATCATAGAAGTTTAATAGTGCATTTTACTCGCCATTCCACGCGCTTTAAGATGTCGCCTAGTCCAGTACGCTATCTGAAATAGGAGCGACCTAAATTGAACAAATGTGATAGAATTTCCCTGAAATCTTATATTAAACAAAATATAAAATGATCTAATCGGGTCTCTGTTTGCCTTATCCTAGAAGTTTAGTATTGCATTTCACTGGTCATTTCATGAGCTTTGTGATGCCGCTTAGCCCAATACGCTATCTGAAATAGGAGCGACGTAAATTGAACAAATGTGATAGAATTTTGCTGAATTCTTATATTAACCGTAATATAAAATGATCTAATCGGGTCTCTGTTTGCCCTACCCTAGAAGTTTAATAGTGCAGCTTACTCGCCATTTCATGCGCTTTGAGAAGCCGCATAGCACAATACGCTATCTGAAATAGGAGTCACGTAAATTGAAAAATGTGGTAGAATTTCGCTGAATACTCAAATTAACTATAATATAAAATTATCTAATCGGGTCTCTGTTTGCCCTACCATAGAAGTTTAATAGTGCATTTCACTCGTCATTTCATGCGCTTTGAGATGCCGCTTAGCCCAATACCCTATCTGAAATAGGATCGACGTTATTTGAACAAATGTGATAGAATTACGCTGAATTCTTATATTATCCGTAATATAAAATGATCTAATCGGGTCTCTGTTTGCCTTATCCTAGAAGTTTAATAGTGCATTTTACTCGCCATTTCATGCGCTTTGAGATGCCGCGTAGCCCAGTACGCTATCTAAAATAGGAGCGACGTAAGTTGAACAAATGTGATAGAATTACGCTGAATTCTTATATTAACCGTAATATAAAATGATCTAATCGGGTCACTGATTGCCCTATCATAGAAGTTTAATAGTGCATTTCACTCGCCATTCCACGCGCTTTAAGATGCCGCATAGCCCAGTACGCTATCTGAAATAGGAGCGACGTAACTTGAACAAATGTGATAGAATTACGCTGAATTCTTAAATTAACCATAATATAAAATGATCCAATCGGGTCTCTGATTGCCCTATCATAGAAGTTTAATAGTGCATTTTACTCGCCATTCCACGCGCTTTAAGATGCCGCCTAGCCCAGTGCGCTATCTGAAATAGGAGCGACGTAAATTGGACGAATGTGATAAAATTTTGCTGACGTTTTAAATTAACCATAATATAAAATGATCTAATCGGGTCTCTGTTCGCCCTACCATAGAAGTCTAATAGTGCATTTCACTCGACATTTCATGTGCTTTGAGATGCCGCTTAGCCCAATACGCTATCTGAAATAGGAGCGACGTAAATTGAACAAATGTGATAGAATTTCCCTGAAATCTTATATTAAACAAAATATAAAATGATCTAATCGGGTCTCTGTTTGCCTTATCCTAGAAGTTTAGTATTGCATTTCACTCGTCATTTCATGCGCTTTGAGATGCCGCTTAGCCCAATACGCTATCTGAAATAGGAGCGACGTAAATTGAACAAATGTGATAGAATTTCGCTGAATTCTTATATTAACCAAAATATAAAATGATCTAATCGGGTCTCTGATTGCCCTATCATAGAAGTTTAATAGTGCATTTTACTCGCCATTCCGCGCGCTTTAAGGTGCCGCCGAGCCCGATACGCTATCTGAAATAGGAACGACGTAAATTGAACAAATGTGACAGGATTTTGCAGAATTCTTAAATTAACCATAATATAAAATGATCTAATCGGGTCTCTGGTTGCCCTACCCTAGAAATTTAACAGTGCATTTTACTCGCCATTTCATGCGCTTTGAGATGCCGCTTAGCCAAATACGCTATCTGAAATAGGAGCGACGTAAATTGAACAAATGTGATAGAATTTCGCTGAATTCTTAAATTAACAATAATATAAAATGATCTAATCGGGTCACTGATTGCCCTATCATAGAAGTTTAATAGTGCATGTCACTCGCTATTCCACGCGCTTTAAGATGCCGGCTAGCCCAGTAGGCTATCTGAAATATGAGCGACGTAAATTGAACAAATGTGATAGAATTTCCCTGAATTATTATATTAACCATAATATAAAATGATCTAATCGGGTCTCTGTTTGCCGTACCCTAGAAGTTTAACAGTGGATTTTGCTCGCCATTTCATGCGCTTTGAGATGCCGCTTAGCCCAATACGCTATCTGAAATAGCAGCGACGTAAATTGAACAAATGTGATATAATTTCCCTGAATTCTTATATTAACCTTAATGTAAAATGATCTAATCGGGTCTCTGTTCGCCCTACCCTAGAAGTTTAATAGTGCATTTCACTCGCCATTTCATGCGCTTTGAGATGCCGCCTAGCCCAGTACGCTATCTGAAATAGGAGCGCCGTAAGTTTAACAAATGTGACAGAATTACGCTGAATTGTTATGTTAACCGTAATATAAAATGATCTAATCGGGTCCCTGTTTGCCTGACCCTAGAAGTTTACTAGTGCATTTTCCTCGCCATTTCATGCGCTTTGAGATGCCGCTTAGCCCAATACGCTATCTGAAATATGAGCGACGTAAATTGAACAAATGTGATAGAATTTCCCTGAAATCTTATATTAAACAAAATATAAAATGATCTAATCGGGTCTCTGATTGCCCTATCATAGAAGGTTAGTAGCGCATTTTACTCGCCATTTCATGCGCTTTGAGATGTCGCTTAGCCCAATACGCTATCTGAAATATGAGCGACGTAAATTGAACGAATGTGATAGAATTTCGCTGAATTCTTATATTAACCTTAATGTAAAATGATCTAATCGGGTCTCTGTTCGCCCTACCCTAGAAGTTTAATAGTACATTTCACTCGCTATTCCACGCGCTCTAAGATGCCGGCTAGCCCAGTAGGCTATCTGAAATATGAGCGACGTAAATTGAACAAATGTGATAGAATTTCGCTGAATTCTTATATTAACCTTAATGTAAAATGATCTAATCGGGTCTCTGTTCGCCCTACCCTAGAAGTTTAATAGTGCATTTCTCTCGTCATTTCATGCGCTTCGAGATGCCGCTTAGCCCTGTAACCTATCTGAAATAGGAGCGATGTAAATTGAACAAATGTGATAGAATTTCGCTGAATCCTTATGTTAACCAAAATATAAAATGATCTAATCGGGTCTCTGTTTGCCCTACCCTAGAAGTTTAATAGTGCATTTTTCTCGCCATTTCATGCGCTTTGAGATGCCGCTTAGCCCAATACGCTTTCTGAAATAGGAGCGACGTAAATTGAACAAGTGAGATAGAATTTCGTTGAATTCTTAAATTAACCATAATATAAAATGATATAATCGGGTCTCTGTTTGCCATACCCTAGAAGTTTAATAGTGCATTTTGCTCGCCATTTAATGCGCTTGGAGATGCCGCTTAGCCCAATACGCTATCTGAAATAGGAGCGACGTAAATTGAACAAATGTGATAGAATTTCCCTGAATTCTTATATTAACCTTAATGTAAAATGATCTAATCGGGTCTCTGTTTGCCCTAGCCTAGAAGTTTAATAGTGCATTTTATTCGACATTTCATGCGCTTTGAGATGCCGCTTAGCCCAATACGCTATCTGAAATAGGAGCGACGTAAATTGAACAAATGTGATAGAATTTCCCTGAAATCTTATATTAAACAAAATATAAAATGATGTAATCGGGACTCCGATTGCCCTATCATAGAAGTTTAGTACAGCATTTTACTCGCCATTCCACGCGCTTTAAGTTGCCGCCTAGTCCAGTACGCTATCTCAAGCAGGAGCGGCGTAAGTTGAACAAATGTGATAGAATTACGCTGAATTCTTAAATTAACCATAATATAAAATGATCTAATCGGGTCTCTGTTTGCCCTACCCTAGAAGTTTAATAGCGCATATTACTCGCCATTTCATGCGCTTTGAGATGCCGCTTAGCCCAATACGCTATCTGAAATAGGATCGACGTAAATTGAACAAATGTGATAAAATTTCGCGGAATTCTTAAATTAACTATAATATAAAATGATCTAATCGGGTCACTGATTGCCCTATCATAGAAGTTTAATAGTGCATTTTACTCGCCATTCCACGCGCTTTAAGATGTCGCCTAGCCCAGTACGCTATCTGAAATAGGAGCGACCTAAATTGAACGAATGTGATAGAATTTTGCTGAATTCTTAAATTAACCATAATATAAAATGATCTAATCGGGTCTCTGCTTGCCCTACCCTAGAAGTTTAATAGTGCATTTTACTCGCCATTTCATGCGCTTTGAGATGCCGCTTAGCCCAATACGCTATCTGAAATAGGAACGACGTAAATTGAACAAATGTGATAGAATTTCCCTGAATTCTTATATTAATCTTAATGTAAAATGATCTAATCGGTTCTCTGTTCGACCTACCCTAGAAGTTTAATAGTGCCTTTCACTCGTCATTTCATGCGCTTTGAGATGCCGCTCAGCCCAATACGCTGTCTGAAATAGGAGCGACGTAAATTGAACAAATGTGATAGAATTTCCCTGAAATCTTATATTAAACAAAATATAAAATGATCTAATCGGGTCTCTGTTTGCCTTATCCTAGAAGTTTAGTATTGCATTTCACTCGTCATTTCATGAGCTTTGAGATGCCGCTTAGCCCAATACGCTATCTGAAATAGGAGCGACGTAAATTGAACAAATGTGATAGAATTTCCCTGAAATCTTATATTAAACAAAATATAAAATGATCTAATCGGGTCTCTGTTTGCCTTATCCTAGAAGTTTAGTATTGCATTTCACTCGTCATTTCATGCGCTTTGAGATGCCGCTTTGCCCAATAAGCTATCTGAAATAGGAGCGACGTAAATTGAACAAATGTGATAGAATTTCCCTGAAATCTTATATTAAACAAAATGTAAAATGATCTAATCGGGTCTCTGTTCGCCTTAGCCTAGAAGTTTAATAGTGCCTTTCACTCGTCATTCCATGCGCTTTGAGATGCCGCTTAGCCCAATACGCTATCTGAAATAGGAACGACGTAAATTGAACAAATGTGATAGAATTTTGCTGAATTCTTAAATTAACCATAATATAAAATGATATAATCGGGTCTCTGTTTGCCCTACCCTAGAAGTTTAATAGTGCATTTTACTCGCCATTTCATGCGCTTTGAGAAGCCGCATAGCACAATACGCTATCTGAAATAGGAGTCACGTAAATTGAAAAATGTGATAGAATTTCCCTGAATTCTTATATTAACCTTAATGTAAAATGATCTAATCGGGTCTCTGTTCGCCCTACCATAGAAGTCTAATAGTGCATTTCGCTCGACATTTCATGTGCTTTGAGATGCCGCTTAGCCCAATACGCTATCTGAAATAGGAGCGACGTAAATTGAACAAATGTGATAGAATTTTGCTGACTTCTTAAATTAACCATAATATAAAGTGATCTACTCGGGTCTCTGTTTGCCCTACCCTAGAACTTTAATAGTGCACTTTATTCGCCATTTCATACGCTTTGAGATGCCGCTTAGCCCAATACGCTATCTGAAATAGGAGCGACGTAAATTGAACAAATGTGATAGAATTTCGCTGAATTCTTATATTAACCAAAATATAAAATGATCTAATCGGGTCTCTGATTGCCCTATCATAGAAGTTTAATAGTGCATTTTACTCGCCATTCCGCGCGCTTTAAGGTGCCGCCTAGCCCGGTACGCTATCTGAAATAGGAACGACGTAAATTGAACAAATGTGATAGGATTTTGCAGAATTCTTAAATTAACCATAATATAAAATGATCTAATCGGGTCTCTGGTTGCCCTACCCTAGAAATTTAACAGTGCATTTTACTCGCCATTTCATGCGCTTTGAGATGCCGCTTAGCCAAATACGCTATCTGAAATAGGAGCGACGTAAATTGAACAAATGTGATAGAATTTCGCTGAATTCTTAAATTAACAATAATATAAAATGATCTAATCGGGTCACTGATTGCCCTATCATAGAAGTTTAATAGTGCATGTCACTCGCTATTCCACGCGCTTTAAGATGCCGGCTAGCCCAGTAGGCTATCTGAAATATGAGCGTCGTAAATTGAACAAATGTGATAGAATTTCCCTGAATTATTATATTAACCATAATATAAAATGATCTAATCGGGTCTCTGTTTGCCGTACCCTAGAAGTTTAACAGTGGATTTTGCTCGCCATTTCATGCGCTTTGAGATGCCGCTTAGCCCAATACGCTATCTGAAATAGCAGCGACGTAAATTGAACAAATGTGATATAATTTCCCTGAATTCTTATATTAACCTTAATGTAAAATGATCTAATCGGGTCTCTGTTCGCCCTACCCTAGAAGTTTAATAGTGCATTTCACTCGCCATTTCATGCGCTTTGAGATGCCGCCTAGCCCAGTACGCTATCTGAAATAGGAGCGCCGTAAGTTTAACAAATGTGACAGAATTACGCTGAATTGTTATGTTAACCGTAATATAAAATGATCTAATCGGGTCCCTGTTTGCCTGACCCTAGAAGTTTACTAGTGCATTTTACTCGCCATTTCATGCGCTTTGAGATGCCGCTTAGCCCAATACGCTATCTGAAATATGAGCGGCGTAAATTGAACAAATGTGATAGAATTTCCCTGAAATCTTATATTAAACAAAATATAAAATGATCTAATCGGGTCTCCGATTGCCCTATCATAGAAGGTTAGTAGCGCATTTTACTCGCCATTTCATGCGCTTTGAGATGCCGCTTAGCCCAATACGCTATCTGAAATATGAGCGACGTAAATTGAACGAATGTGATAGAATTTCGCTGAATTCTTATATTAACCTTAATGTAAAATGATCTAATCGGGTCTCCGATTGCCCTATCATAGAAGGTTAGTAGCGCATTTTACTCGCCATTTCATGCGCTTTGAGATGCCGCTTAGCCCAATACGCTATCTGAAACATGAGCGACGTAAATTGAACGAATGTGATAGAATTTCGCTGAATTCTTATATTAACCTTAATGTAAAATGATCTAATCGGGTCTCTGTTCGCCCTACCCTAGAAGTTTAATAGTGCATTTCACTCGCTATTCCACGCGCTTTAAGATGCCGGCTAGCCCAGTAGGCTATCTGAAATATGAGCGACGTAAATTGAACAAATGTGATAGAATTTCGATGAATTCTTATATTAACCTTAATGTAAAATGATCTAATCGGGTCTCTGTTCGCCCTACCATAGAAGTTTAATAGTGCATTTCTCTCGACATTTCATGCGCTTCAAGATACAGCTTAGCCATGTAACCTATCTGAAATAGGAGCGATGTAAATTGAACAAATGTGATAGAATTTCCCTGAAGTCTTATATTAAACAAAATATAAAATGATCTAATCGGGTCTCTGATTGCCCTATCATAGAAGTTTAGTAGTGCATTTTACTCGCCATTCCACGCGCCTTAAGATGCCGCGTAGCCCAGTACGCTATCTAAAATAGGAGCGACGTAAGTTGAACAAATGTGATAGAATTACGCTGAATTCTTATATTAACCGTAATATAAAATGATCTAATCGGGTCTCTGTTTGCCTTATCCTAGAAGCTTAGTATTGCATTTTACTCGCCATTTCATGCGCTTTGAGATGCCGCTTATCCAAATACGCTATCTGAAATAGGAGCCACGTAAATTGAACAAATGTGATAGAATTTCGCTGAATTCTTAAATTAACAATAATATAAAATGATCTAATCGGGTCACTGATTGCCCTATCATAGAAGTTTAATAGTGCATGTCACTCGCTATTCCACGCGCTTTAAGATGCCGGCTAGCCCAGTAGGCTATCTGAAATATGAGCGACGTAAATTGAACAAATGTGATAGAATTTCCCTGAATTCTTATATTAATCTTAATGTAAAATGATCTAATCGGGTCTCTGTTCGCCCTACCCTAGAAGTTTAATAGTGCATTTCTCTCGTCATTTCATGCGCTTCGAGATGCCGCTTAGCCCTGTAACCTATCTGAAATAGGAGCGATGTAAATTGAACAAATGTGATAGAATTTCGCTGAATCCTTATGTTAACCAAAATATAAAATGATCTAATCGGGTCTCTGTTTGCCCTACCCTAGAAGTTTAATAGTGCATTTTGCTCGCCATTTCATGCGCTTTGAGATGCCGCTTAGCCCAATACGCTTTCTGAAATAGGAGCGACGTAAATTGAACAAGTGAGATAGAATTTCGTTGAATTCTTAAATTAACCATAATATAAAATGATATAATCGGGTCTCTGTTTGCCATACCCTAGAAGTTTAATAGTGCATTTTGCTCGCCATTTAATGCGCTTGGAGATGCCGCTTAGCCCAATACGCTATCTGAAATAGGAGCGACGTAAATTGAACAAATGTGATAGAAGTTCCCTGAATTCTTATATTAACCTTAATGTAAAATGATCTAATCGGGTCTCTGTTTGCCCTAGCCTAGAAGTTTAATAGTGCATTTTATTCGACATTTCATGCGCTTTGAGATGCCGCTTAGCCCAATACGCTATCTGAAATAGGAGCGACGTAAATTGAACAAATGTGATAGAATTTCCCTGAATTCTTATATTAACCTTAATGTAAAATGATCTAATCGGGTCTCTGTTTGCCCTAGCCTAGAAGTTTAATAGTGCATTTTATTCGACATTTCATGCGCTTTGAGATGCCGCTTAGCCCAATACGCTATCTGAAATAGGAGCGACGTAAATTGAACAAATGTGATAGAATTTCCCTGAAATCTTATATTAAACAAAATATAAAATGATGTAATCGGGACTCCGATTGCCCTATCATAGAAGTTTAGTACAGCATTTTACTCGGCATTCCACGCGCTTTAAGTTGCCGCCTAGTCCAGTACGCTATCTCAAGCAGGAGCGGCGTAAGTTGAACAAATGTGATAGAATTACGCTGAATGCTTAAATTAACCATAATATAAAATGATCTAATCGGGTCTCTGTTTGCCCTACCCTAGAAGTTTAATAGCGCATATTACTCGCCATTTCATGCGCTTTGAGATGCCGCTTAGCCCAATACGCTATCTGAAATAGGATCGACGTAAATTGAACAAATGTGATAAAATTTCGCGGAATTCTTAAATTAACTATAATATAAAATGATCTAATCGGGTCACTGATTGCCCTATCATAGAAGTTTAATAGTGCATTTTACTCGCCATTCCACGCGCTTTAAGATGTCGCCTAGCCCAGTACGCTATCTGAAATAGGAGCGACCTAAATTGAACGAATGTGATAGAATTTTGCTGAATTCTTAAATTAACCATAATATAAAATGATCTAATCGGGTCTCTGCTTGCCCTACCCTAGAAGTTTAATAGTGCATTTTACTCGCCATTTCATGCGCTTTGAGATGCCGCTTAGCCCAATACGCTATCTGAAATAGGAACGACGTAAATTGAACAAATGTGATAGAATTTCCCTGAATTCTTATATTAATCTTAATGTAAAATGATCTAATCGGTTCTCTGTTCGACCTACCCTAGAAGTTTAATAGTGCCTTTCACTCGTCATTTCATGCGCTTTGAGATGCCGCTTAGCCCAATACGCTGTCTGAAATAGGAGCGACGTAAATTGAACAAATGTGATAGAATTTCCCTGAAATCTTATATTAAACAAAATATAAAATGATCTAATCGGGTCTCTGTTTGCCTTATCCTAGAAGTTTAGTATTGCATTTCACTCGTCATTTCATGAGCTTTGAGATGCCGCTTAGCCCAATACGCTATCTGAAATAGGAGCGACGTAAAGTGAACAAATGTGATAGAATTTCCCTGAAATCTTATATTAAACAAAATATAAAATGATCTAATCGGGTCTCTGTTTGCCTTATCCTAGAAGTTTAGTATTGCATTTCACTCGTCATTTCATGCGCTTTGAGATGCCGCTTAGCCCAATACGCTATCTGAAATAGGAGCGACGTAAATTGAACAAATGTGATAGAATTTCGCTGAATTCTTATATTAACCAAAATATAAAATGATCTAATCGGGTCTCTGATTGCCCTATCATAGAAGTTTAATAGTGCATTTTACTCGCCATTCCGCGCGCTTTAAGGTGCCGCCTAGCCCGGTACGCTATCTGAAATAGGAACGACGTAAATTGAACAAATGTGACAGGATTTTGCAGAATTCTTAAATTAACCATAATATAAAATGATCTAATCGGGTCTCTGGTTGCCCTACCCTAGAAATTTAACAGTGCATTTTACTCGCCATTTCATGCGCTTTGAGATGCCGCTTAGCCAAATACGCTATCTGAAATAGGAGCGACGTAAATTGAACAAATGTGATAGAATTTCGCTGAATCCTTAAATTAACAATAATATAAAATGATCTAATCGGGTCACTGATTGCCCTATCATAGAAGTTTAATAGTGCATGTCACTCGCTATTCCACGCGCTTTAAGATGCCGGCTAGCCCAGTAGGCTATCTGAAATATGAGCGACGTAAATTGAACAAATGTGATAGAATTTCCCTGAATTATTATATTAACCATAATATAAAATGATCAAATCGGGTCTCTGTTTGCCGTACCCTAGAAGTTTAACAGTGGATTTTGCTCGCCATTTCATGCGCTTTGAGATGCCGCTTAGCCCAATACGCTATCTGAAATAGCAGCGACGTAAATTGAACAAATGTGATATAATTTCCCTGAATTCTTATATTAACCTTAATGTAAAATGATCTAATCGGGTCTCTGTTCGCCCTACCCTAGAAGTTTAACAGTGGATTTTGCTCACCATTTCATGCGCTTTGAGATGCCGCTTAGCCCAATACGCTATCTGAAATAGGAGCGACGTAAATTGAACAAATGTGATAGAATTTCGCTGACTTCTTATATTAACCTTAATGTAAAATGATCTAATCGGGTCTCAGTTCGCCCTACCCTAGAAGTTGAATAGTGCATTTCACTCATAATTGCATGCGCTTTGAGATGCCGCATAGCGCAATTAGCCTTCTGAAATAGGAGCGACGTAATTTGAACAAATGTGATAGAATTTCGCTGAATTCTTGTATTAACCAAAATATAAAATGATCTAATCGGGTCTCTGATTGCCTTATCATAGAAGTTTAATAGAGCATTTCACTCGCCATTCCACGCGCTTTAAGATGCCGCCTAGCCCAGTACGCTATCTGAAATAGGAACGACGTAAGTTGAACAAATGTGATAGAATTTTGATGAATTCTTAAATTAACCATAATATAAACTGATCTAATCGGGTCTCTGTTTGCCCTACCCTAGAAGTTTAATAGTGCGTTTTACTCGCCATTTCATGCGCTTTCAGATGCCGCTTAGCCCAATACGGTATCTGAAATATCAAAGACGTAAATTGAACAAATGTGATAGAATTTCGCTAAATTCTTATATTACCCTTAATGTAAAATGATCTAATCGGGTCTCTGTTCGCCCTACCCTAGAAGTTCAATAGTGCATTTCACTCGTAATTGCATGCGCTTTGAGATGCCGCATAGCCCAATTAGCTATATGAAATAGGAGCGACGTAAATTGAACAAATGTGATAGAATTTCGCTGAATTCTTGTATTAACCAAAATATAAAATGATCTAATCGGGTCTCTGATTGCCCTATCATTGAAGTTTAATAGTGCATTTCACTCGCCATTCCACGCGCTTTAAGATGCCGCCTAGCCCAGTACGCTATCTGAAATAGGAACGACGTAAATTGAACAAATGTGATAGGATTTTGCAGAATTCTTAAATTAACCATAATATAAAATGATCTAATCGGGTCTCTGGTTGCCCTACCCTAGAAATTTAACAGTGCATTTTACTCGCCATTTCATGCGCTTTGAGATGCCGCTTAGCCCAATACGCTATCTGAAACATGAGCGACGTAAATTGAACGAATGTGATAGAATTTCGCTGAATTCTTATATTAACCTTAATGTAAAATGATCTAATCGGGTCTCTGTTCGCCCTACCCTAGAAGTTTAATAGTGCATTTCACTCGCTATTCCACGCGCTCTAAGATGCCGGCTAGCCGAGTAGGCTATCTGAAATATGAGCGACGTAAATTGAACAAATGTGATAGAATTTCGCTGAATTCTTAAATTAACAATAATATAAAATGATCTAATCGGGTCACTGATTGCCCTATCATAGAAGTTTAATAGTGCATGTCACTCGCTATTCCACGCGCTTTAAGATGCCGGCTAGCCCAGTAGGCTATCTGAAATATGAGCGACGTAAATTGAACAAATGTGATAGAATTTCCCTGAATTCTTATATTAATCTTAATGTAAAATGATCTAATCGGGTCTCTGTTCGCCCTACCCTAGAAGTTTAATAGTGCATTTCACTCGCCATTTCATGCGCTTTGAGATGCCGCCTAGCCCAGTACGCTATCTGAAATAGCAGCGACGTAAATTGAACAAATGTGATATAATTTCCCTGCATTATTATATTAACCATAATATAAAATGATCTAATCGGGTCTCTGTTTGCCGTACCCTAGAAGTTTAACAGCGGATTTTGCTCGCCATTTCATGCGCTTTGAGATGCCGCTTAGCCCAATACGCTATCTGAAATAGCAGCGACGTAAATTGAACACATGTTATGTAATTTCCCTGAATTCTTATATTAACCTTAATGTAAAATGATCTAATCGGGTCTCTGTTCGCCCTACCCTAGAAGTTTAATAGTGCATTTCACTCGCCATTTCATGCGCTTTGAGATGCCGCCTAGCCCAGTACGCTATCTGAAATAGGAGCGACGTAAGTTTAACAAATGTGATAGAATTACGCTGAATTGTTATGTTAACCGTAATATAAAATGATCTAATCGGGTCCCTGTTTGCCTGACCCTAGAAGTTTACTAGTGCATTTTACTCGCCATTTCATGCGCTTTGAGATGCCGCTTAGCCCAATACGCTATCTGAAATATGAGCGACGTAAATTGAACAAATGTGATAGAATTTCCCTGAAATCTTATATTAAACAAAATATAAAATGATCTAATCGGGTCTCGGATTGCCCTATCATAGAAGGTTAGTAGCGCATTTT
>CAKAJE020001663.1:0-36552 GCA_916610135.2 Macropis europaea | reverse complement strand
TGGCGAGTAAAATGCACTATTAAACTTCTAGGGTAGGACAAACAGAGACCCGATTAGATCATTTTATATTATGGTTAATTTAAGAATTCAGCGAAATTCTATCACATTTGTTCAATTTACGTCGCTCCTATTTCAGATAGCTTATTGGGCTAAGCGGCATCTCAAAGCGCATGAAATGTCGAGTGAAATGCACTATTAAACTTCTAGGGTATTGTGAACAGAGACTCGATTAGATCATTTTATATTATGGTTAATTTAAGAATTCAGCGAAATTCTATCACATTTGTTCAATTTACGTCGCTCCCATTTCAGATAGCGTATTGGGCTACGCGGCATCTCAAAGCGCATGAAATGGCGAGTGAAATGCACTGTCAAACTTCTAGGATAATTCAAACAGAGACCCGGTTAGATCATTTTATATTACGGTTAATATAAGAATTCAGCGTAATTCTATCACATTTGTTCAACTTACGTCGCTCCTATTTCAGGTAGCGTACTGGGCTAGACGGCATCTTAAAGCGCGTGGAAGGGCGAGTAAAATGCGCTACTAAACTTCCATGATAGGGCAATCAGAGACCCGATTAGATAATTTTATATTTTGTTTAATATAAGATTTCAAGGAAATTCTATCACATTTGTTCAATTTACGTCGCTCCTATTTCAGATAGCGTATTGGGCTAAGCGGCATCTCAAAGCGCATGAAATGGCGAGTGAAATGCACTGTCAAACTTCTAGGATAATTCAAACAAAGACCCGGTTAGATCATTTTATATTACGGTTAATATAAGAATTCAGCGTAATTCTATCACATTTGTTGAACTTACGTCGCTCCTATTTCAGATAGCGTACTGGGCTAGGCGGCATCTTAAAGCGCGTGGAATGGCGAGTAAAATGCTCTACTAAACTTCCATGATAGGGCAATCAGAGCCCCAATTAGATCATTTTATATTTTGTTCAATATAAGATTTCAGGGAAATTCTATCACATTTGTTCAATTTACGTCGCTCCTATTTCAGATAGCGTATTGGGCTAAGCGGCATCTCAAAGCGCATGAAATGGCGAATAAAATGCACCATTAAACTTCTAGGCTAGGGCGAACGAAGACCCGATTAGATCATTTTACATTATGGTCAATATATGTATTCAGCGAAATTCTATCACATTTGTTCAATTTACATCGCTCCTATTTCAGATAGCGTATTGGGCTAAGCGGCATCTCAAAGCGTATGAAATGGCGAATACAATGCACTATTAAAGTTCTATGATAGGGCGAACAGCGACCCGATTAGATCATTTTACGTTAAGGTTAATATAAGAATTCAGCGAAATTCTATCACATTTGTTCAATTTACGTCGCTCATATTTCAGATAGCGTATTGGGCTAAGCGGCACCTCAAAGCGCATGAAATGGCGAGTAAAATGCACTATTAAACTTCTAGGGTAGGGCAATCAGAGACCCGATTAGATCATTTTATATTTTGGTTAATATAAGGAATCAGCGAAATTCTATCACATTTGTTCAATTTACGTCGCTCCTATTTCAGATAGCGTATTGGGCTAACCGGCATCTCAAAGCGCATTAAATGGCGAGCAAAATGCACTATCAAACATCTGGGGTATTGCAAACAGAGACCCGATTAGATCATTTTATATTATGGTTAATTTAAGAATTCAACGAAATTCTATCACACTTGTTCAAATTACGTCGCTCGTATTTCAGATAGCGTATTGGGCTAAGCGGCATCTCAAAGCGCATGAAATGGCGAGCAAAATGCACTGTTAAACTTCTAGGGTAGGGCAAACAGAGACCCGATTAGATCATTTCATATTATGGTTTATTTAAGAATTCAGAAAAATTCTATCACATTTGTTATAATTTACGTCGCTCCTATTTCAGATAGCTTATTGGGCTAAGCGGCATCTCAAAGCGCATGAAATGACGAGTGAAATGCACTACTAAACTTCTAGGATAGGGCAAACAGAGACCCGATCAGATCATTTTATATTACGGTTAATATAAGAATTCAGCGAAATTCTATCACATTTGTTCAACTTACGTCGCTCCTATTTCAGATAGCGTATTGGGCTAAGAGGCATCTCAAAGCGCATGAAATGGCGAGTGAAATCCACTATTAGATTTCTATGGTAGGGCGATCAGAGACCCGATTAGATCATTTTACATTAAGGTTAATATAAGAATTCACGGAAATTCTATCACATTTGTTCAATTTACGTCGCTCCTATTTCAGATAGCGTATTGGGGTATGCGGCATCTCAATGCACATGCAATGGCGAGTAAAATGCACTATTAAACTTCTAGGGTAGGGCAAACAGAGACCCGAATAGATCATTTTATATTACGGTTAATATAAGATTTCAGGGAAATTCTATCACATTTGTTCAATTTACGTCGCTCCTATTTCAGATGGCGTATTGGGCTAAGCGGCATCTCGAAGCGCATGAAATGGCGAGTATAATGCACTATTAAACTTCTAGGATAAGGCAAACAGAGACCCGATTAGATCATTTTATATTACGGTTAATATAAGAATGCAGCGTAATTCTATCACATTTGTTCAACTTACGTCGCTCCTATTTCAGATAGCGTACTGGGCTACGCGGCATCTCAAAGCGCATGAAATGGCGAGTAAAATGCACTATTAAACTTCTAGGGTAGGACAAACAGAGACCCGATTAGATCATTTTATATTATTGTTAATTTAAGAATTCAGCGAAATTCTATCACATTTGTTCAATTTACGTCGCTCCTATTTCAGATAGCTTATTGGGCTAAGCGGCATCTCAAAGCGCATGAAATGTCGAGTGAAATGCACTATTAAACTTCTAGGGTATTGTGAACAGAGACTCGATTAGATCATTTTATATTATGGTTAATTTAAGAATTCAGCGAAATTCTATCACATTTGTTCAATTTACGTCGCTCCCATTTCAGATAGCGTATTGGGCTACGCGGCATCTCAAAGCGCATGAAATGGCGAGTACAATGCACTATTAAACTTCTACGGTAAGGCAAACAGAGACCCGATTAGATCATTTTATATTACGGTTAATCTAAGAATTCAGCGTAATTGTATCACATTTGTTCAACTTACGTCGCTCCTATTTCAGATAGCGTACTGGGCTAGACGGCATCTTAAAGCGCGTGGAAGGGCGAGTAAAATGCACTACTAAACTTCTATGATAGGGCAATCAGAGACCCGATTAGATCATTTTATATTTTGTTCAATATAAAATTTCGGGGAAATTCTATCACATTTGTTCAATTTACGTCGCTCCTATTTCAGATAGCGTATTGGGCTAGACGGTATCTTAAAGCGTCTGGAAGGGCGAGTAAAATGCACTACTAAACTTCTATGATAGGGCAATCAGAGCCCCAATTAGATCATTTTATATTTTGTTCAATATAAGATTTCAGGGAAATTCTATAACATTTGTTCAATTTACGTCGCTCCTATTTCAGATAGCGTATTGGGCTAAGCGGCATCTCAAAGCGCATGAAATGGCGAATAAAATGCACCATTAAACTTCTAGGCTAGGGCGAACGGAGACCCGATTAGATCATTTTACATTATGGTTAATAAAAGAATTCAGCGAAATTCTATCACATTTGTTCAATTTACATCGCTCCTATTTCAGATAACGTATTGGGCTAAGCTGCCTCTCACAGCGCATGAAATGACGAGTAAAATGCACTATTAAACTTCTATGGTAGGGCAAACAGAGACCCGATTAGATAATTTTATTTTATAGTTAATTTGCGAATTCAGCGAAATTCTACCACATTTGTTCTATTTACGTCGCTCCTATTTCAGATAGCGTATTGGGCTAAGCGGCATCTCAAAGCGCATGAAATGGCGACTGAAATGCACTATTAAACTTCTAGGATAAGCCAAACAGAGACCCGATCAGATCATTTTATATTACGGTTAATATAAGAATGCAGCGTAATTCTATCACATTTGTTCAACTTAGGTCGCTCCTATTTAAGATAGCGTATCGGGCTAAGCGGCATCTCAAGGCGCATGAAATGGCGAGTAAAATGCACTATTAAACTTCTACGGTAGGGCAAACAGAGACCCGATTAGATCATTTTATATTATAGTTAATTTAAGAATTCAGCAAAATTCTGTCACATTTGTTCAATTTACGTCGCTCCTATTTCAGATAGGGTACTGGGCTAGGCGGCATCTTAATGCGCGTGGAATGGCGAGTGAAATTCACTATTTAACATCGATGATAGGGCAATCAGAGACCCGATTAGATCATTTTATATTTGGGATAATATAAGAATTCAGCGAAATTCTATCACATTTGTTCAATTTACGTCGCTCACGTTTCAGATAGCGTATTGGGCTAAGCGGCATCTCAAAGCGCATGTAATGGCGAGTAAAATGCACTATGAAACTTCTAGGGTAGGGCAAACAGAGACCCGATTAGATCATTTTATATTACCGTTAATTTAAGGATTCAGCAAAATTCTATCACATTTGTTCAATTTACGTCGCTCCTATTTTAGATAGCGTACTGGGCTAGGCGGTAACTTAAAGCGCGTGGAATGGCGAGTAAAATGCACTATTAAACCTCTAGGCCAGGGCGAACAGAGACCCGATTAGATCATTTTACATTATGGTTCATAAAAGAATTCAGTGAAATTCTATCACATTTGTTCAACTTACGTCGCTCCTATTTCAGATAGCGTATTGGGCTAAGAGGCATCTCAAAGCGCATGAAATGGCGAGTGAAATGCACTATTAGACTTCTATGGTAGGGCGATCAGAGACCCGATTAGATCATTTTACATTAAGGTTAATATAAGAATTCACGGAAATTCTATCACATTTGTTCAATTTACGTCGCTCCTATTTCAGATAGCGTATTGGGCTATGCGGCATCTCAATGCACATGCAACGGCGAGTAAAATGCACTATTAAACTTCTAGGGTAGGGCAAACAGAGACCCGATCAGATCATTTTATATTACGGTTAATATAAGATTTCAGGGAAATTCTATCACATTTGTTCAATTTACGTCGCTCCTATTTCAGATATCGTACTGGGCTAGGCCGCATCTTAAAGCGCGTGGAATGGCGAGTAAAATGCACTGTTAAACTTCTAGGGTAGGGCGAACAAAGACCCGATTACATCATTTTACATTAAGGTTAAAATAAGAATTCAGCGAAATTCTATCACATTTGTTCAATTTACGTCGCTCCTATTTCAGATAGCGTATTGGGCTAAGCGGCATCTCAAAGCGCATGAAATGGCGAGTAAAATGCACTATTAAACTTCTAGGATAAGCCAAACAGAGACACGATTAGATCATTTTATATTACGGTTAATATAAGAATGCAGCGTAATTCTATCACATTTGTTCAACTTACGTCGCTCCTATTTAAGATAGCGTATCGGGCTAAGCGGCATCTCAAAGCGCATGAAATGGCGAGTAAAATGCACTATTAAACTTCTACGGTAGGGCAAACAGAGACCCGATTAGATCATTTTATATTATGGTTAATTTAAGAATTCAGCAAAATTCTGTCACATTTGTTCAATTTACGTCGCTCCTATTTCAGATAGGGTACTGGGCTAGGCGGCATCTTAATGCGCGTGGAATGTCGAGTGAAATTCACTATTTAACATCGATGATAGGGCAATCAGAGACCCGATTAGATCATTTTATATTTGGGATAATATAAGAATTCAGCGAATTTCTATCACATTTGTTCAATTTACGTCGCTCACGTTTCAGATAGCGTATTGGGCTAAGCGGCATCTCAAAGCGCGTGGAATGGCCAGTGAAATTCACTATTTAACTTCGATGATAGGGCAATCAGGGACCCGATTAGATCATTTTATATTTGGGTTAATATAATAATTCAGGGAAATTCTATCACATTTGTTCAATTTACGTCGCTCCTATTTCAGATAGCGTATTGGGCTAAGCGGCATCTCAATGCGCATGAAATGGCGAGTAAAATGCACTATTAAACTTCTAGGGTAGGACAAACAGAGACCCGATTAGATCATTTTATATTATGGTTAATTTAGGAATTCAGCAAAATTCTATCACATTTGTTCAATTTACGTCGCTCCTATTTGAGATAGCGTACTGAGCTAGGCGGCAACTTAAGGCGCGTGGAATGGCGAGTAAAATGCACTATTAAACTTCTATGATAGGGCAATCAGTGACCCGATTAGATCATTTTATATTATAGTTAATTTAAGAATTCAGCGAAATTCTATCACATTTGTTCAATTTACGTCGCTCCTATTTCAGATAGCGTATTGGGCTAAGCGGCACCTCAATGCGCATGAAATGGCGAGTATAATGCACTATTAAACTTCTAGGATAAGGCAAACAGAGACCCGATTAGATCATTTTATATTACGGTTAATATAAGAATGCAGCGTAATTCTATCACATTTGTTCAACTTACGTCGCTCCTATTTCAGATAGCGTACTGGGCTACGCGGCATCTCAAAGCGCATGAAATGGCGAGCAAAATGCACTGTTAAACTTCTAGGGTAGGGCAAACAGAGACCCGATTATATCATTTCATATTATGGTTTATTTAAGAATTCAGAAAAATTCTATCACATTTGTTATAATTTACGTCGCTCCTATTTCAGATAGCTTATTGGGCTAAGCGGCATCTCAAAGCGCATGAAATGACGAGTGAAATGCACTACTAAACTTCTAGGATAGGGCAAACAGAGACCCGATCAGATCATTTTATATTACGGTTAATATAAGAATTCAGCTAAATTCTATCACATTTGTTCAACTTACGTCGCTCCTATTTCAGATAGCGTATTGGGCTAAGAGGCATCTCAAAGCGCATGAAATGGCGAGTGAAATCCACTATTAGACTTCTATGGTAGGGCGATCAGAGACCCGATTAGATCATTTTACATTAAGGTTAATATAAGATTTCAGGGAAATTCTATCACATTTGTTCAATTTACGTCGCTCCTATTTCAGATGGCGTATTGGGCTACGCGGCATCTCGAAGCGCATGAAATGGCGAGTATAATGCACTATTAAACTTCTAGGATAAGGCAAACAGAGACCCGATTAGATCATTTTATATTACGGTTAATATAAGAATGCTGCGTAATTCTATCACATTTGTTCAACTTACGTCGCTCCTATTTCAGATAGCGTACTGGGCTACGCGGCATCTCAAAGCGCATGAAATGGCGAGTAAAATGCACTATTAAACTTCTAGGGTAGGACAAACAGAGACCCGATTAGATCATTTTATATTATGGTTAATTTAAGAATTCAGCGAAATTCTATCACATTTGTTCAATTTACGTCGCTCCTATTTCAGATAGCTTATTGGGCTAAGCGGCATCTCAAAGCGCATGAAATGTCGAGTGAAATGCACTATTAAACTTCTATGGTATTGTGAACAGAGACTCGATTAGATCATTTTATATTATGGTGAATTTAAGAATTCAGCGAAATTCTATCACATTTGTTCAATTTACGTCGCTCCCATTTCAGATAGCGTATTGGGCTACTCGGCATCTCAAAGCGCATGAAATGGCGAGTACAATGCACTATTAAACTTCTACGGTAAGGCAAACAGAGACCCGATTAGATCATTTTATATTACGGTTAATCTAAGAATTCAGCGTAATTGTATCACATTTGTTCAACTTACGTCGCTCCTATTTCAGATAGCGTACTGGGCTAGACGGCATCTTAAAGCGTCTGGAAGGGCGAGTAAAATGCACTACTAAACTTCTATGATAGGGCAATCAGAGCCCCAATTAGATCATTTTATATTTTGTTCAATATAAGATTTCAGGGAAATTCTATAACATTTGTTCAATTTACGTCGCTCCTATTTCAGATAGCGTATTGGGCTAAGGGGCATCTCAAAGCGCATGAAATGGCGAATAAAATGCACCATTAAACTTCTAGGCTAGGGCGAACGGAGACCCGATTAGATCATTTTACATTATGGTTAATAAAAGAATTCAGCGAAATTCTATCACATTTGTTCAATTTACATCGCTCCTATTTCAGATAACGTATTGGGCTAAGCTGCCTCTCACAGCGCATGAAATGACGAGTAAAATGCACTATTAAACTTCTATGGTAGGGCAAACAGAGACCCGATTAGATAATTTTATTTTATAGTTAATTTGAGAATTCAGCGAAATTCTACCACATTTGTTCTATTTACGCCGCTCCTATTTCAGATAGCGTATTGGGCTAAGCGGCATCTCAAAGCGCATGAAATGGCGAGTGAAATGCACTATTAAACTTCTAGGATAAGCCAAACAGAGACCCGATTAGATCATTTTATATTACGGTTAATATAAGAATGCAGCGTAATTCTATCACATTTGTTCAAATTACGTCGCTCGTATTTCAGATAGCGTATTGGGCTAAGCGGCATCTCAAAGCGCATGAAATGGCGAGCAAAATGCACTGTTAAACTTCTAGGGTAGGGCAAACAGAGACCCGATTAGATCATTTCATATTATGGTTTATTTAAGAATTCAGAAAAATTCTATCATATTTGTTATAATTTACGTCGTTCCTATTTCAGATAGCTTATTGGGCTAAGCGGCATCTCAAAGCGCATGAAATGACGAGTGAAATGCACTACTAAACTTCTAGGATAGGGCAAACAGAGACCCGATCAGATCATTTTATATTACGGTTAATATAAGAATTCAGCGTAATTCTATCACATTTGTTCAATTTACGTCGCTGATATTCCAGATAGCTTATTGTACTTAGCGGCATCTCAAAGCGCATGAAATGGCGAGTGAAATGCACTATTAGACTTCTATGGTAGGGCGAACAGAGACACGATTAGATCATTTTACATTAAGGTTAATATAAGAATTCAGGGAAATTCTATCACATTTGTTCAATTTACGTCGCTCCTATTTCAGATAGCTTATTGGGCTAAGCGGCATCTCAAAGCGCATTAAATGACGAGTGAAATGCACTATTGAACTTCTAGGATAAGGCAAACAGAGACCCGATCAGATCATTTTATATTACGGTTAATATAAGAATTCAGCGTAATTCTATCACATTTGTTCAATTTACGTCGTTGATATTTCAGATAGCGTATTGGGCTAAGCGGCATCCCAAAGCGCATGAAATGGCGAGTAAAATGCACTATTAAACTTCTAGGGTAGGGCAAACAGAGACCCGATTAGATCATTTTATATTATGGTAAATTTAAGAATTCAGCCAAATTCTATCACATTTGTTCAATTTACGTCGCTCCTATTTCAGATAGCGTACTGCGCTAGGCGGAATCTTAAAGCGCGTGGATTGGCGAGTAAAATGCACTATTAAACTTCTAGGGTAGGGCAATCAGAGACCCGATTAGATGTTTTTATATTATGGTTAATTTAAGAATTCCGCAAAATTCTATCACATTTGTTCAATTTACGTCGTTCCTATTTCAGATAGCATACTGGGCTAAGCGGCACCTCAAAGCGCAAGAAATTTCGAGTAAAATGCACTATTAAACTTCTAGGGTAGTGCAAACAGAGACCCGATAAGATCATTTTATATTATGGTTAATTTAAGAATTCAGCGAAATTCTCTCAGATTTGTTCAATTTACGTCGCTGATATTTCAGATAGCGTATTGGGCTAAGCGGCATCTCAAAGCGCGAGAAATGGCGAGTAAAATGCACTATTAAGCTTCTACGCTAGGGCGAACAGAGACCCGATTAGATCATTTTACGTTATGGTTAATAAAAGAATTCAGCGAAATTCTATCACATTTGATCAATTTACATCGCTCCTATTTCAGATAGCGTATTGTGCTAAGCGGCATCTCAAAGCGCATGAAATAACGAGTAAAATGCACTATTAAACTTCTAGGGTAGGGCAATCAGAGACACGACTAGATCATTTTATATTTTGGTTAATATAAGAATTCAGCGAAATTCTATCACATTTGTTCAATTTACGTCGCTCCTATTTCAGATAGCGTATTGGGCTAAGCGGCATCTCAAAGCGCATGAAATGGCGTAGAAAATGCACTATTAAGCTTCTACGCTAGGGCGAAGAGAGACCCGATTAGATCATTTAACATTATGGTTAATAAAAGAATTCAGCGAAATTCTATCACATTTGTTCAACTTACGTCGCTCCTATTTCAGATAGCGTACTGGGCTGGGCGGCATCTTAAGACGCGTGGAAGGGCGAGTAAAATGCACTACTAAACTTCTATGATAGGGCAGTCAGAGAGCCGATTAGATCATTTTATATTTTGGTTAATATAAGAATTCAGCGAAATTCTATCACATTTGTTCAATTTACGTCGCTCCTATTTCAGATAGCGTATTGGGCTAAGCGGCATCTCAAAGGGTATGAAATGACGAGAGAAATGCACTATTAAACTTCTTGGGTAGGGCGAACAGAGACCGGATTAGGTCATTTCATATTATGGTTAATTACAGAATTCAGCGAAATTCAATCACATTTGTTCAATTTACATCGCTCCTAATTCAAATAGCGTATTGGGCTAAGCGGCATCTCAATGCGCATGAAATGGCGAATAAAATGCACTATTAAACTTCTAGGATAAGGCAAACGGAGACCCGATTAGACCATTTTATATTACGGTTAATATAAGAATTCAGCGTTATTCTATCACATTTGTTCAACTTACGTCGATCCTATTTCAGATAGCGTACTCTGATAGGCGGCATCCTAAAGCGTGTGGAATGGCGAGTGAAATGCACTATTAAACTTCTTGTGTAGGGCGAACAAAGACCCGATTAGATCATTTTACATTAAGGTTAATATAAGAATTCAGCGAAATTCTATCACATTTGTTCAATTTACATCGCTCCTATTTCAGATAGCGACTTGTGCTAAGTGGCATCTCAAAGCGCAAGAAATGGCGAGTAAAATGCACTATTAAACTTCTAGGGTAGGGCAATCAGAGACCCGATTAGATCATTTTATATTTAGGTTAATAAATGAATTCATCGAAATTCTATCACATTTGTTCAATTTACATCGGTCCTATTTCAGATAGCGTTCTGGGCTAAGCGGCATCTCAAAGCGCAAGAAATGGCGAGTAAAATGCAATATTAAACTTCTAGGATAAGGCAAACAGAGACCCGATTAGATCATTTTATATTACGGTTAATATAAGAATTCAGCGTAATTCTGTGACATTTGTTCAACTTACGTTGCTCCTATTTCAGATAGCGTGCTGGGCTAGGCGGCAACTTAAAGCGCGTGGAATGGCGAGTAAAATGCACTGTTAAACTTCTATGATAGGGCAATGAGAGACCCGATTAAATCATTTTATATTTTGGTTAATATAAGAATTCAGTGAAACTCTATCACATTTGTTCAATTTACGTCGCTCCTATTTCAGATAGCTTATTGGGCTAAGAGGCATCGCAAAGCGCATGAATTGACGAGCAAAATGCACTATTAAACTTCTAGGATAAGGCAAACAGAGACCCGATTAGATCATTTTATATTACGGTTAATATAAGAATTCAGCGTAATTCTGTGACATTTGTTCAACTTACGTAGCTCCTATTTCAGATAGCGTACTGGGCTAGGCGGCAACTTAAAGCGCGTGGAATGGCGAGTAAAATGCACTATTAAACTTCTATGATAGGGCAATCAGAGACCCGATTAGATCATTTCATATTTTGGTTAATATAAGAATTCAGCGAAATTCTATCACATTTGTTCAATTTACGTCGCTCCTATTTCAGATAGCTTATTGGGCTAAGCGGCATCTCAAAGCGCATGAAATGACGAGTGAAATGCACTATTAAACTTCTAGGGTAGGGCGAACAAAGACCCGATTAGATCATTTTACATTAAGGTTAATATAAGAATTCAGCGAAATTCTATCACATTTGTTCAATTTACATCGCTCCTATTTCAGATAGCGACTTGTGCTAAGCGTCATCTCAAAGCGCAAGAAATGGCGAGTAAAATGCACTATTAAACTTTTAGGATAAGGCAAACAGAAACCCGATTAGATCATTTTATATTACGGTTAATATAAGAATTCACCGTAATTCTGTGACATTTGTTCAACTTACGTAGCTCCTATTTCAGATAGCGTACTGGGCTAGGCGGCAACTTAAAGCGCGTGGAATGGCGAGTAAAATGCACTATTAAGCTTCTATGATAGGGCAATCAGAGACCCGCTTAGATCATTTTATATTTTGGTTAATATAAGAATTCAGCGAAATTCTATCACATTTGTTCAATTTACGTCGCTCCTATTTCAGATAGCGTATTGGGATAAGCGGCATCTCAAGGTGCATGAAATGGCGAGTAAAATGCACTACTAAACTTCTAGGGTAGGGCAATCAGAGACCCGATTAGATCATTTTATATTATGGTTAATTTAAGAATTCAGCAAAATTCTAACACATTTGTTCAATTTACGTCGCTCCTATTTCAGATAGCGTACTCGGATAGGCGGCATCTTAAAGCGCGTGGAGTGGCGAGTAAAATGTACTATTAAACTTCTATGATAGGGCAATCAGAGACGCGGTTAGATCATTTTATATTTTGGTTAATATAAGAATTCAGCGAAATTCTATCACATTTGTTTAATTTACGTCGCTCCTATTTCAGATAGCGTATTGGGCTAAGCGGCATCTCAAAGCGCATGAAATGGGGAGTAAAATGCACTATTAAGCTTCTACGCTAGGGCGAAGAGAGACCCGATTAGATCATTTAACATTATGGTTAATAAAAGAATTCAGCGAAATTCTATCACATTTGTTCAACTTACGTCGCTCCTATTTCAGATAGCGTACTGGGCTGGGCGGCATCTTAAGACGCGTGGAAGGGCGAGTAAAATGCACTACTAAACTTCTATGATAGGGCAATCAGAGAGCCGATTAGATCATTTTATATTTTGGTTAATATAAGAATTCAGCGAAATTCTATCACATTTGTTCAATTTACGTC
The DNA here is from genome assembly GCA_916610135.2 of Macropis europaea. Taxonomy (NCBI): domain Eukaryota; kingdom Metazoa; phylum Arthropoda; class Insecta; order Hymenoptera; family Melittidae; genus Macropis; species Macropis europaea. The sequence goes on along the minus strand of CAKAJE020001663.1, from coordinate 23,578 downwards.
GCTCGTATTTCAGATTGCGTATTGGGCTAAGCGGCATCTCAAAGCGCATGAAATGACGAGTGAAAGGCACTATTAAACTTCTAGGGTAGGGCGAACAGAGAACCGATTAGATCATTTTACATTAAGGTTAATATAAGAATTCAGGGAAATTCTATCACGTTTGTTCAATTTACGTCGCTACTATTTCAGATAGCGTATTGGGCTAAGCGGCATCTCAAAGCGCATGAAATGGCGACTAAAATGCACTGTTAAACTTCTAGGGTAGGGCAAACAGAGACCCGATTAGATCATTTCATATTATGGTTTATTTAAGAATTCAGAAGAATTCTATCACATTTGTTCAATTTACGTCGCCCCTATTTCAGATAGCTTATTGGGCTAAGCGGCATCTCAAAGCGCATTGAATGACGAGTGAAATGCACTATTGAACTTCTAGGATAAGGCAAACAGAGACCCGATCAGATCATTTTATATTACGGTTAATATAAGAATTCAGCGTAATTCTATCACATTTGTTCAATTTACGTCGCTGATATTTCAGATAGCGTATTGGGCTAAGCGGCATCTCAAAGCGCATGAAATGGCGAGTAAAATGCACTATTAAACTTCTAGGATACGGCAAACGGAGACCCGATTAGATCATTTCATATTACGGTTAATATAAGAATTCAGCGTAATTCTATCACATTTGTTCAACTTACGTCGCTCCTATTTCAGATAGCATACTGGGCTAGGCGGCATCTTAAAGCGCGTGGAATGGCGAGTCAAATGCACTATTAAACTTCAATGATAGGGCTATCAGAGACCCGATTAGATCATTTTATATTTTGGTTAATATAAGAATTCAGCGAAATTCTGTCACATTCGTTCAATTTACGTCGCTCCTATTTCAGATAGCGTATTGGGATAAGCGGCATCTCAAAGCGCATGAAATGGCGAGTAAAATGCACTATTAAACTTCTAGGGTTGGGCGAACAAAGACCCGATTAGATCATTTTACATTAAGGTTAATATAAGAATTCAGGCAAATTCTATCACATTTGTTCAATTTACGTCGCTCCTATTTCAGATAGCGTATTGGGCTAAGCGCCATCTCAAAGCGCATGAAATGGCGAGTAAAATGCACTATTACACTTCTAGGGTAGGGCAAACAGAGACCGGATTAGGTCATTTCATATTATGGTTAATTACAGAATTCAGCGAAATTCAATCACATTTGTTCAATTTACATCGCTCCTAATTCAAATAGCGTATTGGGCTAAGCGGCATCTCAATGCGCATGAAATGGCGAATAAAATGCACTATTAAACTTCTAGGATAAGGCAAACGGAGACCCGATTAGACCATTTTATATTACGGTTAATATAAGAATTCAGCGTTATTCTATCACATTTGTTCAACTTACGTCGATCCTATTTCAGATAGCGTACTCTGATAGGCGGCATCCTAAAGCGCGTGGAATGGCGAGTAAAATGCACTATTAAACTTCTAGTGTAGGGCAATCAAACACCGATTAGATCATTTGATATTTTGGTTAATATAAGAATCCAGCGAAATTCTATCACATTTGTTCAATTTACGTCGCTCCTAATTCAGATAGCGTATTGGGCTAAGCGGCATCTCAAAGCGCCTGGAATGGCGAGTGAAATGCACTATTAAACTTCTACGGTAGGGCGAACAGAGACCCGAATAGATCATTTTATATTACGGTTAATATAAGAATTCAGCGTAATTCTATCACATTTGTTCAACTAACGTCGCTCCTATTTCAGATAGCGTACTGCGCTAGGCGGCATCTTAAAGCGCGTGGAACGGCGAGTAAAATTCACTACTAAACTTCTATGATAGGGCAATCAGAGTTCCGAATAGATCATTTTATATTTTGTTTAGTATAACATTTCAGGGAAATTCTATCACATTTGTTCAATTTACGTCGCTCCTGTTTCAGATAGCGTATTGGGCTAAGCGGCATCTCAAAGCGCAAGAAATGGCGAGGAAAATGCACTATTAAGCTTCTAGGGTTGGGCACATAGAGACCCGATTAGATCATTTTATATTTTGGTTAATAAATGAAGTCATCGAAATTCTATCACATTTGTTCAATTTACGTCGCTCCTATTTCAGATAGCGTATTGGGCTAAGAGGCATCTCAAAGCGCATGAAATGGCGAGTAAAATGCACTATAAAACTTCTAGGATAAGGCAAACAGAGACCCGATTAGATCATTTTATATTACGGTTAATATAAGAATTCAGCGTAATTCTGTGACATTTGTTCAACTTACGTAGCTCCTATTTCAGATAGCCTACTGGGCTAGGCGGCAACTGAAAGCGCGCGGAATGGTGAGTAAAATGCACTATTAAACTTCTAGGGTAGGGCAATCAGAGACCCGATTAGATCATTTTATATTATGGTTAATATAAGAATTCAGCGAAGTTCTATCACATTTGTTTAATTTACGTCGCTCCTATTTCAGATAGCGTATTGGGCTAAGCGGCATCTCAAAGCGCATGAAATGGCGAGTAAAATGCACTATTAAACTTCTAGGGTAAGGCAATCAGAGACCCGATTAGATCATTTTATATTTTGGTTAATATAAGAATTCAGCGAAATTCTATCACATTTGTTCAATTTACGTCGCTCCTATTTCAGATAGCGTATTGGGCTAAGAGGCATCTCAAAGCGCATGAAATGGCGAGTAAAATGCACTATTAAACTTCTAGGATAAGGCAAACAGAGACCCGATTAGATCATTTTATATTACGGTTAATATAAGAATTCAGCGAAGTTCTATCACATTTGTTCAATTTACGTCGCTCCTATTTCAGATAGCTTATTGGGCTAAGCGGCAACTCAAAGCGCATGAAATGACGAGTGAAATGCACTATTAAACTTCTAGGGTAGGGCGAACAAAGACCCGATTAGATCATTTCACATTAAGGTTAAAATAAGAATTCAGCGAAATTCTATCACATTTGTTCAATTTACGTCGCTCCTATTTCAGATAGCGTATTGGGCTAAGCTGCATCTCAAAGCGCAAGAAATGGCTCGTACAATGCACTATTCAACTTCTAGGGTAGGGCAAACAGAGACCGGATTAGATCATTTTATATTTTGGTTAATATAAGAATTCAGCGAAATCCTATCACATTTGTTCATTTTACGTCGCTCCTATTTCAGATAGCGTATTGGGCTAAGCGGCATCGCAAAGCGCATGAAATGACGAGTGAAATGCACTATTAAACTTCTTGGGTAGGGCGAACAAAGACCCGATTAGATCATTTTACATTAAGGTTAATATAAGAAATCAGCGTAATTCTGTCACATTCGTTCAACTTACGTAGCTCCTATTTCAGATAGCGTACTGGGCTAGGCGGCATCTTAAAGCGCGTGGAAGGGCGAGTAAAATGCACTTCTAAACTTCTATGATAGGGCAATCAGAGTTCCGAATAGATCATTTTATATTTTGTTTACTATAACATTTCAGGGAAATTCTATCACATTTGTTCAATTTACGTCGCTCCTATTTCAGATAGCGTATTGGGCTAAGCGGCATCTCAAAGCGCAAGAAATGGCGAGTAAAATGCACTATTAAGCTTCTAGGGTTGGGCACATATAGACCAGATTAGATCATTTTATATTATGGTTAATTTAAGAATTCAGCGAAATCCTATTACATTTGTTCATTTTACGTCGCTCCTATTTCAGATAGCGTATTGGGCTAAGCGGCATCTCAAAGCGCAAGAAATGGCGAGTAAAATTCACTATTAAACTTCTAGGGTAGGGCAAACAGAGACCCCATTAGATCATTTTATATTACGGTTAATATAAGAAATCAGCGTAATTCTGTCACATTCGTTCAACTTACGTAGCTCCTATTTCAGATAGCGTACTGGGCTAGGCGGCATCTTAAAGCGCGTGGAATGGCGAGTAAAATGCACTATTAAACTTCTATGACAGGGCAATCAGAGACCCGATTAGATCATTTTATATTTTGGTCAATATAAGAATTCAGCGAAATTCTATCACATTTGTTCAATTTACGTCGCTCCTATTTCAGATAGCTTATTGGGCTAAGCGGCATCGCAAAGCGCATGAATTGACGAGTAAAATGCACTATTAAACTTCTAGGATAAGCCAAACAGAGACCCGATTAGATCATTTTATATTACGGTTAATATAAGAATTCAGCGTAATTCTGTGACATTTGTTCAACTTACGTAGCTCCTATTTCAGATAGCGTACTGGGCTAGGCGGCAACTTAAAGCGCGTGGAATGGTGAGTAAAATGCACTATTAAACTTCTAGGGTAGGGCAATCAGAGACCCGATTAGATCATTTTATATTATGGTTAATATAAGAATTCAGCGATGTTCTATCACATTTGTTTAATTTACGTCGCTCCTATTTCAGATAGCGTATTGGGCTAAGCGGCATCTCAAAGCGCATGAAATGGCGAGTAAAATTCACTATTAAACTTCTAGGGTAGGGCAATCAGAGACCCGATTAGATCATTTTATATTTTGGTTAATATAAGAATTCAGCGAAATTCTATCACATATGTTCAATTTACGTCGCTCCTATTTCAGATAGCGTATTGCGCTAAGCGGCATCTCAAAGCGCATGAAATGGCGAGTAAAATGCACTATTAAACCTCTAGGGTAGGGCAATCAGAGACCCGATTAGATCATTTTATATTATGGTTAATATAAGAATTCAGCGATGTTCTATCACATTTGTTTAATTTACGTCGCTCCTATTTCAGATAGCGTATTGGGCTAAGCGGCATCTCAAAGCGCATGAAATGGCGAGTAAAATTCACTATTAAACTTCTAGGGTAGGGCAATCAGAGACCCGATTAGATCATTTTATATTTTGGTTAATATAAGAATTCAGCGAAATTCTATCACATATGTTCAATTTACGTCGCTCCTATTTCAGATAGCGTATTGCGCTAAGCGGCATCTCAAAGCGCATGAAATGGCGAGTAAAATGCACTATTAAACCTCTAGGGTAGGGCAATCAGAGACCCGATTAGATCATTTTATATTTTGGTTAATATAAGAATTCAGCGAAATTCTATCACATTTGTTCAATTTACGTCGCTCCTATTTCAGATAGCGTATTGGGCTAAGCGGCATCTCAAAGCGCATGAAATGGCGAGTAAAATGCACTCCTAAACTTCTAGGATAAGGCAAACAGAGACCCGATTAGGTCATTTTATATTACGGTTAACATAAGAATTCAGCGTAATTCTGTGACATTTGTTCAACTTACGGAGCTCCTATTTCAGATAGCGTACTGGGCTACGCGGCAACTTAAAGCGCGTGGAATGGCGAGTAAAATGCACAATTAAACTTCTATGATAGGGCAATCAGAGACCCGATTACATCATTTTATATTTTGGTTAATATAAGAATCCAGCGAAATTCTATCACATTTGTTCAATTTACGTCGCTCCTATTTCAGATAGCGTATTAGGCTAAGCGGCATCTCACAGCGCACGAAAGGGCGAGTAAAATGCACTATTAAACTTCTAGGGTAGGGCAATGAGAGACCCGATAAGATCATTTCATATTTTGGTTAATATAAGAATTCAGCGAAATTCTATCACATTTGTTCAATTTACGTCGCTCCTATTTCAGATAGCGTATTGGGCTAAGCGGCATCTCAAAGCGCATGGAATGGCGAGTGAAATGCACTATTAAACTTCTAGGGTAGGGCGAACAGACACCCGAATAGATCATTTTATATTACGGTTAATATAAGAATTCAGCGTAATTCTATCACATTTGTTCAATTTACGTCGCTCCTATTTCAGATAGCTATTGGGCTAAGCGGCATCTCAAAGCGCATGAAATGACGAGAGAAATGCACTATTAAACTTCTTGGGTAGGGCGAACAGAGACCCGATTACATCATTTTATATTATGGTTAATATAAGAATTCAGCGATATTCTATCGCATTTGTTCAATTTGCGTCGCTCCTATTTCAGATAGCGTACTGGGCTAAACGGCATCTCAAAGCGCATGAAATGACGAATGAAATGCACTATTAAGCTTCTACGCTAGGGCGAACAGAGACCCGATTAGATCATTTAACATTATGGTAAATAAAAGAATTCAGCGAAATTCTATCACATTTGTTCAATTTACGTCGCTCCTATTTCAGATAGCGTACTGGGCTAGGCGGCATCTCAAAGCGCATGAAATGACGAGTAAAATGCTCTATTAAACTTCTAGGGTAGGGCGAACGGAGACCCGATTACATCATTTTATATTATGGTTAATTTAAGAATTCAGCGTTATTCTATCACATTTGTCCAACTTACGTCGCTCCTATTTCAGATAGCGTACTCGGATAGGCGGCATCTTAAAGCGCGTGGAAAGGCGAGTAAAATGCACTATTAAACTTCGAGGGTAATGCAAACAGAGACCCGATTAGATCATTTTATATTACGGTTAATATAAGATTTCAGGGAAATTCTATCACATTTGTTCAATTTACGTCGCTCCTATTTCAGATAGCTATTGGGCTAAGCGGCATCTCAAAGCGCATGAAATGACGAGAGAAATGCACTATTAAACTTCTTGGGTAGGGCGAACAGAGACCCGATTACATCATTTTATATTATGGTTAATATAAGAATTCAGCGATATTCTATCGCATTTGTTCAATTTGCGTCGCTCCTATTTCAGATAGCGTATTGGGCTCAGCGGCAACTCAAAGCGCATGAAATGACGAATAAAATGCACTATTAAGCTTCTACGCTAGGGCGAACACAGACCCGATTAGATCATTTAACATTATGGTAAATAAAAGAATTCAGGGAAATTCTATCACATTTGTTCAATTTACGTCGCTCCTATTTCAGATAGCGCACTGGGCTAGGCGGCATCTCATAGCGCATGAAATGACGAGTAAAATGCTCTATTAAACTTCTAGGGTAGGGCAAACAGAGACCCGATTAGGTCATTTCATATTATGGTTAATTGAAGAACTCAGCGAAATTCTATCGCATTTGTTCAAGTTACATCGCTCCTATTTCAGATAGCTTATTGGGATAAGCGGCATCTCACAGCGCATGAAATGGCGAGTAAAATGCACTATTAAACTTCTAGGATAAGGCAAACAGAGACCCGAGTAGATCATTTTATATTACGGTTAACATAACAATTCAGCGTAATTCTGTGACATTTGTTCAACTTACGTAGCTCCAATTTCAGATAGCGTACTGGGCTAGGCGGCAACTTAAAGCGCATGAAATGGCGAGTAAAATGCACTATTAATCTTCTAGGGTAGGGCAATCAGAGACCCGATTAGATCATTTTATATTTTGGTTAATATAAGAATTCAGCGAAATTCTATCACATTTGTTCAATTTACGTCGCTCCTATTTCAGATAGCGTATTGGGCTAAGCGGCACCTCAAAGCGCATGAAATGGCGAGTAAAATGCACTATTAAACTTCTAGGGTAGGGCAATCAGAGACCCGATAAGATCATTTTATATTTTGGTTAATATAAGAATCCAGCGAAATTCTATCACATTTGTTCAATTTACGTCGCTCCTATTTCAGATAGCGTATTGGGCTAAGCGGCATCTCAAAGCGCACGAAAGGGCGAGTAAAATGCACTATTAAACTTCTAGGGTAGGGCGAACAGACACCCGAATAGATCATTTTATATTACGGTTAATAAAAGAATTCAGCGTAATTCTATCACATTTGTTCAACTAACGTCGCTCCTATTTCAGATAGTGTACTGGGCTAGGCGGCATCTTAAAGCGCGTGGAAGGGCGAGTAAAATGCACTTCTAAACTTCTAGGGTAGGGCGAACAAAGACCCGATTAGATCATTTTACATTAAGGTTAAAATAAGAATTCAGCGAAATTCTATCACAGTTGTTCAATTTACGTCGCTCCTATTTCAGATAGCGTATTGGGCTAAGCTGCATCTCAAAGCGCAAGAAATGGCTCGTACAATGCACTATTCAACTTCTAGGGTAGGGCAAACAGAGACCGGATTAGATCATTTTATATTTTGGTTAATATAAGAATTCAGGGAAATTCTATCACATTTCTTCAATTTACGTCGCTCCTATTTCAGATAGCGTATTGGGCTAAGCGGCATCTCAAAGCGCAAGAAATGGCGAGTAAAATGCACTATTAAGCTTCTAGGGTTGGGCACATATAGACCCGATTAGATCATTTTATATTATGGTTAATTTAAGAATTCAGCGAAATCCTATCACATTTGTTCATTTTACGTCGCTCCTATTTCAGATAGCGTATTGGGCTAGGCGGCATCTTAAAGCGCGTGGAATGGCGAGTAAAATGCACTATTAAACTTCTAGGGTAGGGCAATCAGAGACCCGATAAGATCATTTCATATTTTGGTTAATATAAGAATTCAGCGAAATTCTATCACATTTGTTCAATTTACGTCGCTCCTATTTCAGATAGCGTATTGGGCTAAGCGGCATCTCAAAGCGCATGAAATGGCGAGTAAAATGCACTCTTAAACTTCTAGGATAAGGCAAACAGAGACCCGATTAGATCATTTTATATTACGGTTAACATAAGAATTCAGCGTAATTCTGTGACACTTGTCCAACTTACGTAGCTCCTATTTCAGATAGCGTACTGGGCTAGGCGGCAACTTAAAGCGCGTGGAATGGCGAGTAAAATGCACTATTAAACTTCTATGATAGGGCAATCAGAGACCCGATTAGATCATTTTATATTTTGGTTAATATAAGAATCCAGCGAAATTCTATCACATTTGTTCAATTTACGTCGCTCCTATTTCAGATAGCGTATTAGGCTAAGCGGCATCTCACAGCGCACGAAAGGGCGAGTAAAATGCACTATTAAACTTCTAGGGTAGGGCAATCAGAGACCCGATAAGATCATTTCATATTTTGGTTAATATAAGAATTCAGCGAAATTCTATCACATTTGTTCAATTTACGTCGCTCCTATTTCAGATAGCGTATTGGGCTAAGCGGCATCTCAAAGCGCATGGAATGGCGAGTGAAATGCACTATTAAACTTCTAGGGTAGGGCGAACAGACACCCGAATAGATCATTTTATATTACGGTTAATATAAGAATTCAGCGTAATTCTATCACATTTGTTCAATTTACGTCGCTCCTATTTCAGATAGCTATTGGGCTAAGCGGCATCTCAAAGCGCATGAAATGACGAGAGAAATGCACTATTAAACTTCTAGGGTAGGGCGAACAGAGACCCGATTACATCATTTTATATTATGGTTAATATAAGAATTCAGCGATATTCTATCGCATTTGTTCAATTTGCGTCGCTCCTATTTCAGATAGCGTACTGGGCTAAGCGGCATCTCAAAGCGCATGAAATGACGAATAAAATGCACTATTAAGCTTCTACGCTAGGGCGAACGGAGACCCGATTAGATCATTTAACATTATGGTAAATAAAAGAATTCAGCGAAATTCTATCACATTTGTTCAATTTACGTCGCTCCTATTTCAGATAGCGTACTGGGCTAGGCGGCATCTCAAAGCGCATGAAATGACGAGTAAAATGCTCTATTAAACTTCTAGGGTAGGGCGAACGGAGACCCGATTACATCATTTTATATTATGGTTAATTTAAGAATTCAGTGTTATTCTATCACATTTGTTCAGCTTACGTCGCTCCTATTTCAGATAGCGTACTCGGATAGGCGGCATCTTAAAGCGCGTGGAAAGGCGAGTAAAATGCGCTATTAAACTTCGAGGGTAATGCAAACAGAGACCCGATTAGATCATTTTATATTACGGTTAATATAAGATTTCAGGGAAATTCTATCACATTTGTTCAATTTACGTCGCTCCTATTTCAGATAGCTATTGGGCTAAGCGGCATCTCAAAGCGCATGAAATGACGAGAGATATGCACTATTAAACTTCTTGGGTAGGGCGAACAGAGACCCGATTACATCATTTTATATTATGGTTAATATAAGAATTCAGCGATATTCTATCGCATTTGTTCAATTTGCGTCGCTCCTATTTCAGATAGCGTATTGGGCTAAGCGGCAACTCAAAGCGCATGAAATGACGAATAAAATGCACTATTAAGCTTCTACGCTAGGGCGAACACAGACCCGATTAGATCATTTAACATTATGGTAAATAAAAGAATTCAGCGAAATTCTATCACATTTGTTCAATTTACGTCGCTCCTATTTCAGATAGCGTACTGGGCTGGGCGGCATCTCAAAGCGCATGAAATGACGAGTAAAATGCTCTATTAAACTTCTAGGGTAGGGCAAACAGAGACCCGATTAGGTCATTTCATATTATGGTTAATTTAAGAATTCAGCGAAATTCTATCACATTTGTTCAAGTTACATCGCTCCTATTTCAGATAGCTTATTGGGATAAGCGGCATCTCAAAGCGCATGAAATGGCGAGTAAAATGCACTATTAAACTTCTAGGATAAGGCAAACAGAGACCCGAGTAGATCATTTTATATTACGGTTAATATAAGAATTCAGCGTAATTCTGTCACATTTGTTCAAGTTACGTTGCTCCTATTTCAGATAGCGTACTGGGCTAGGCGGCAACTTAAACCGCGTGGAATGGCGAGTAAAATGCACTATTAAACTTCTATGATAGGGCAATCAGAGACCCGATTAGTTCATTTTATATTTTGGTTAATATAAGAATCCAGCGAAATTCTATCACATTTGTTCAATTTACGTCGCTCCTATTTCAGATAGCGTATTGGGCTAAGCGGCATCTCAAAGCGCACGAGAGGGCGAGTAAAATGCACTATTAAACTTCTAGGGTAGGGCAATCAGAGACCCGATTAGATCATTTTATATTATGGTTAATATAAGAATTCAGCGAAGTTCTATCACATTTGTTTAATTTACGTCGCTCCTATTTCAGATAGCGTGTTGGGCTAAGCGGCATCTCAAAGCGCATGAAATGGCGAGTAAAATGCACTATTAAACTTCTAGGGTAGGGCAATCAGAGACCCGATTAGATCATTTTATATTTTGGTTAATATAAGAATTCAGCGAAATTCTATCACATTTGTTCAATTTACGTCGCCCCTATTTCAGATAGCGTATTGGGCTAAGCGGCATCTCAAAGCGCATGAAATGGCGAGTAAAATGCACTATTAAACTTCTAGGGTAGGGCAATCAGAGACCCGATTAGATCATTTTATATTTTGGTTAATATAAGAATTCAGCGAAATTCTATCACATTTGTTCAATTTACGTCGCCCCTATTTCAGATAGCGTATTGGGCTAAGCGGCATCTCAAAGCGCATGAAATGGCGAGTAAAATGCACTCTTAAACTTCTAGGATAAGGCAAACAGAGACCCGATTAGATCATTTTATATTACGGTTAACATAAGAATTCAGCGTAATTCTGTGACATTTGTTCAACTTACGTAGCTACAATTTCAGATAGCGTACTGGGCTAGGCGGCAACTTAAAGCGCATGAAATGGCGAGTAAAATGCACTATTAAACTTCTAGGGTAGGGCAATCAGAGACCCGATTAGATCATTTTATATTTTGGTTAATATAAGAATTCAGCGAAATTCTATCACATTTGTTCAATTTACGTCGCTCCTATTTCAGATAGCGTATTGGGCTAAGCGGCATCTCAAAGCGCATGAAATGGCGAGTAAAATGCACTATTAAACTTCTAGGGTAGGGCAATCAGAGACCCGATAAGATCATATTATATTTTGGTTAATATAAGAATCCAGCGAAATTCTATCACATTTGTTCAATTTACGTCGCTCCTATTTCAGATAGCGTATTGGGCTAAGCGGCATCTCAAAGCGCACGAAAGGGCGAGTAAAATGCACTATTAAACTTCTAGGGTAGGGCGAACAGACACCCGAATAGATCATTTTATATTACGGTTAATAAAAGAATTCAGCGTAATTCTATCACATTTGTTCAACTAACGTCGCTCCTATTTCAGATAGTGTACTGGGCTAGGCGGCATCTTAAAGCGCGTGGAAGGGCGAGTAAAATGCACTTCTAAACTTCTAGGGTAGGGCGAACAAAGACCCGATTAGATCATTTTACATTAAGGTTAAAATAAGAATTCAGCGAAATTCTATCACATTTGTTCAATTTACGTCGCTCCTATTTCAGATAGCGTATTGGGCTAAGCGGCATCTCAAAGCGCAAGAAATGGCGAGTAAAATGCACTATTAAGCTTCTAGGGTTGGGCACATATAGACCCGATTAGATCATTTTATATTATGGTTAATTTAAGAATTCAGCGAAATCCTATCACATTTGTTCATTTTACGTCGCTCCTATTTCAGATAGCGTATTGGGCTAGGCGGCATCTTAAAGCGCGTGGAATGGCGAGTAAAATGCACTATTAAACTTCTATGATAGGGCAATCAGAGACCCGATTAGATCATTTTATATTTTGGTTAATATAAGGATTCAGCGTAATTCTATCACATTCGTTCAATTTACGTCGCTCCTATTTCAGATAGCGTATTGGGCTAAGAGGCATCTCAAAGCGCATGAAATGGCGAGTAAAATGCACTATTAAACTTCTAGGATAAGGCAAACAGAGACCCGATTAGATCATTTTATATTACGGTTAATATAAGAAATCAGCGTAATTCTGTCACATTCGTTCAACTTACGTAGCTCCTATTTCAGATAGCGTACTGGGCTAGGCGGCATCTTAAAGCGCGTGGAATGGCGAGTAAAATGCACTATTAAACTTCTATGATAGGGCAATCAGAGACCCGATTAGATCATTTTATATTTTGGTCAATATAAGAATTCAGCGAAATTCTATCACATTTGTTCAATATACGTCGCTCCAATTTCAGATAGCTTATTGGGCTAAGCGGCATCGCAAAGCGCATGAAATGACGAGTGAAATGCTCTATTAAACTTCTTGGGTAGGGCGAACAAAGACCCGATTAGATCATTTTACATTAAGGTTAATATAAGAATTCAGCGAAATTCTATCACATTTGTTCAATTTACGTCGCTCCTATTTCAGATAGCGTATTGGGCTAAGCGGCATCTCAAAGCGCATGGAATGGCGAGTGAAATGCACTATTAAACTTCTAGGGTAGGGCGAACAGACATCCGAATAGATCATTTTATATTACGGTTAATATAAGAATTCAGCGTAATTCTATCACATTTGTTCAATTTACGTCGCTCCTATTTCAGATAGCGTACTGGGCTAGGCGGCATCTCAAAGCGCATGAAATGACGAGTAAAATGCTCTATTAAACTTCTAGGGTAGGGCGAACAGAGACCCGATTACATCATTTTATATTTTGGTTAACATAAGAATTCAGCGAAATTCTATCACATTTGTTCAATTTACGTCGCTCCTATTTCAGATAGCGTACTCGGATAGGCGGCATCTTAAAGCGCGTGGAATGGTGAGTAAAATGCACTATTAAACTTCTAGGGCAGGGCAATCAGAGACCCGATTAGATCATTTTATATTATGGTTAATATAAGAATTCAGCGAAATTCTATCACATTTGTTTAATTTACGTCGCTCCTATTTCAGATAGCGTATTGGGCTAAGCGGCATCTCAAAGCGCATGAAATGGCGAGTAAAATGCAATATTAAACTTCTAGGGTAGGGCAATCAGAGACCCGATTAGATCATTTTATATTTTGGTTAATATAAGAATCCAGCGAAATTCTATCACATTTGTTCAATTTACGTCGTTCCTATTTCAGATAGCGTATTGGGCTAAGCGGCATCTCAAAGCGCATGAAATGGCGAGTAAAATGCACTATTAAGCTTCTAGGGTTGGGCACATAGAGACCCGATTAGATCATTTTATATTATGGTTAATTTAAGAATTCAGCAAAATTCTATCACATTTGTTCAATTTACGTCGTTCCTATTTCAGATAGCATACTGGGCTAGGCGGCATCTTAAAGCGCGTGGAATGGCGAGTAAAATGCACTATTAATCTTCTATGATAGGGCAATCAGAGACCCGATTAGATCATTTTATATTTTGGTTAATATAAGAATTCAGCGTAATTCTATCACATTTGTTCAATTTACGTCGCTCCTATATCAGATAGCATATTGGGCTATGCGGCATCTCAAACCGCATGAAATGGCGAGTAAAATGCACAATTAAACTTCTAGGGTAAGGCAAACAGAGACCCGATTAGATCATTTTATATTACGGTTAATATAAGAATTCAGCGAAATTCTATCACATTTGTTCAATTTACGTCGCTCCTATTTCAGATAGCGTATTGGGCTATGCGGCATCTCAAAGCGCATGAAATGACCAGAGAAATGCACTATTAAACTTCTTGGGTAGGGCGAACAGAGACCCGATTACATCATTTTATATTATGGTTAATTTAAGAATTTAGCAAAATTCTATCACATTTGTTCAATTTACGTCGCTCCTATTTCTGATAGCTATTGGGCTAAGCGGTATCTCAAAGCGCATGAAATGACGAGAGAAATGCACTATTAAACTTCTTGGGTAGGGCGAACAGAGACCCGATTACATCATTTTATATTATGGTTAATATAAGAATTCAGCGAAATTCTATCACATTTGTTCAATTTGCGTCGCTCCTATTTCAGATAGCGTATTGGGCTAAGCGGCATCTCAAAGCGCATGAAATGACGAATAAAATGCACTATTAAGCTTGTACGCTAGGGCGTACAGAGACCCGATTAGATCATTTAACATTATGGTAAATAAAAGAATTCAGCGAAATTCTATCACATTTGTTCAATTTACGTCGCTCCTATTTCAGATAGCGTACTGGGCTAGGCGGCATCTCAAAGCGCATGAAATGGTGAGTAAAATGCTCTATTAAACTTCTAGGGTAGGGCAAACAGAGACCCGATTAGGTCATTTCATATTATGGTTAATTTAAGAATTCAGCGAAATTCTATCACATTTGTTCAAGTTACATCGCTCCTATTTCAGATAGCTTATTGGGCTAAGCGGCATCTGAAAGCGCATGAAATGGCGAGTAAAATGCACTATTAAACTTCTAGGATAAGGCAAACAGAGACCCGTTTAGATCATTTTATATTACGGTTAATATAAGAATGCAGCGTAATTCTGTCACATTTGTTCAAGTTACGTAGCTCCTATTTGAGATAGCGTACTGGGCTAGGCGGCAACTTAAACCGCGTGGAATGGCGAGTTAAATGCACTGTTAAACCTCTAGGGTAGGGCAAACAGAGACCCGATTAGATCATTTCATATTATGGTTTATTTAAGAATTCAGAAAAATTCTATCACATTTGTCCAATTTACGTCGCTCCTATTTCAGATAGCTTATTGAGCTAAGCGGCATCTCAAAGCGCATGAAATGGCGAGTAAAATGCACTATTAAACTTCTAGGATAAGGCAAACAGAGACCCGATTAGATCATTTTATATTACGGTTAACATAAGAATTCAGCGTAATTCTGTGACACTTGTCCAACTTACGTAGCTCCTATTTCAGATAGCGTACTGGGCTAGGCGGCAACTTAAAGCGCGTGGAATGGCGAGTAAAATGCACTATTAAACTTCTATGATAGGGCAATCAGAGACCCGATTAGATCATTTTATATTTTGGTTAATATAAGAATCCAGCGAAATTCTATCACATTTGTTCAATTTACGTCGCTCCTATTTCAGATAGCGTATTAGGCTAAGCGGCATCTCACAGCGCACGAAAGGGCGAGTAAAATGCACTATTAAACTTCTAGGGTAGGGCAATCAGAGACCCGATAAGATCATTTCATATTTTGGTTAATATAAGAATTCAGCGAAATTCTATCACATTTGTTCAATTTACGTCGCTCCTATTTCAGATAGCGTATTGGGCTAAGCGGCATCTCAAAGCGCATGGAATGGCGAGTGAAATGCACTATTAAACTTCTAGGGTAGGGCGAACAGACACCCGAATAGATCATTTTATATTACGGTTAATATAAGAATTCAGCGTAATTCTATCACATTTGTTCAATTTACGTCGCTCCTATTTCAGATAGCTATTGGGCTAAGCGGCATCTCAAAGCGCATGAAATGACGAGAGAAATGCACTATTAAACTTCTAGGGTAGGGCGAACAGAGACCCGATTACATCATTTTATATTATGGTTAATATAAGAATTCAGCGATATTCTATCGCATTTGTTCAATTTGCGTCGCTCCTATTTCAGATAGCGTACTGGGCTAAGCGGCATCTCAAAGCGCATGAAATGACGAATAAAATGCACTATTAAGCTTCTACGCTAGGGCGAACGGAGACCCGATTAGATCATTTAACATTATGGTAAATAAAAGAATTCAGCGAAATTCTATCACATTTGTTCAATTTACGTCGCTCCTATTTCAGATAGCGTACTGGGCTAGGCGGCATCTCAAAGCGCATGAAATGACGAGTAAAATGCTCTATTAAACTTCTAGGGTAGGGCGAACGGAGACCCGATTACATCATTTTATATTATGGTTAATTTAAGAATTCAGCGTTATTCTATCACATTTGTTCAACTTACGTCGCTCCTATTTCAGATAGCGTACTCGGATAGGCGGCATCTTAAAGCGCGTGGAAAGGCGAGTAAAATGCGCTATTAAACTTCGAGGGTAATGCAAACAGAGACCCGATTAGATCATTTTATATTACGGTTAATATAAGATTTCAGGGAAATTCTATCACATTTGTTCAATTTACGTCGCTCCTATTTCAGATAGCTATTGGGCTAAGCGGCATCTCAAAGCGCATGAAATGACGAGAGAAATGCACTATTAAACTTCTTGGGTAGGGCGAACAGAGACCCGATTACATCATTTTATATTATGGTTAATATAAGAATTCAGCGATATTCTATCGCATTTGTTCAATTTGCGTCGCTCCTATTTCAGATAGCGTATTGGGCTAAGCGGCAACTCAAAGCGCATGAAATGACGAATAAAATGCACTATTAAGCTTCTACGCTAGGGCGAACACAGACCCGATTAGATCATTTAACATTATGGTAAATAAAAGAATTCAGCGAAATTCTATCACATTTGTTCAATTTACGTCGCTCCTATTTCAGATAGCGTACTGGGCTGGGCGGCATCTCAAAGCGCATGAAATGACGAGTAAAATGCTCTATTAAACTTCTAGGGTAGGGCAAACAGAGACCCGATTAGGTCATTTCATATTATGGTTAATTTAAGAATTCAGCGAAATTCTATCACATTTGTTCAAGTTACATCGCTCCTATTTCAGATAGCTTATTGGGATAAGCGGCATCTCAAAGCGCATGAAATGGCGAGTAAAATGCACTATTAAACTTCTAGGATAAGGCAAACAGAGACCCGAGTAGATCATTTTATATTACGGTTAATATAAGAATTCAGCGTAATTCTGTCACATTTGTTCAAGTTACGTTGCTCCTATTTCAGATAGCGTACTGGGCTAGGCGGCAACTTAAACCGCGTGGAATGGCGAGTAAAATGCACTATTAAACTTCTATGATAGGGCAATCAGAGACCCGATTAGTTCATTTTATATTTTGGTTAATATAAGAATCCAGCGAAATTCTATCACATTTGTTCAATTTACGTCGCTCCTATTTCAGATAGCGTATTGGGCTAAGCGGCATCTCAAAGCGCACGAGAGGGCGAGTAAAATGCACTATTAAACTTCTAGGGTAGGGCAATCAGAGACCCGATTAGATCATTTTATATTATGGTTAATATAAGAATTCAGCGAAGTTCTATCACATTTGTTTAATTTACGTCGCTCCTATTTCAGATAGCGTGTTGGGCTAAGCGGCATCTCAAAGCGCATGAAATGGCGAGTAAAATGCACTATTAAACTTCTAGGGTAGGGCAATCAGAGACCCGATTAGATCATTTTATATTTTGGTTAATATAAGAATTCAGCGAAATTCTATCACATTTGTTCAATTTACGTCGCCCCTATTTCAGATAGCGTATTGGGCTAAGCGGCATCTCAAAGCGCATGAAATGGCGAGTAAAATGCACTATTAAACTTCTAGGGTAGGGCAATCAGAGACCCGATTAGATCATTTTATATTTTGGTTAATATAAGAATTCAGCGAAATTCTATCACATTTGTTCAATTTACGTCGCCCCTATTTCAGATAGCGTATTGGGCTAAGCGGCATCTCAAAGCGCATGAAATGGCGAGTAAAATGCACTCTTAAACTTCTAGGATAAGGCAAACAGAGACCCGATTAGATCATTTTATATTACGGTTAACATAAGAATTCAGCGTAATTCTGTGACATTTGTTCAACTTACGTAGCTACAATTTCAGATAGCGTACTGGGCTAGGCGGCAACTTAAAGCGCATGAAATGGCGAGTAAAATGCACTATTAAACTTCTAGGGTAGGGCAATCAGAGACCCGATTAGATCATTTTATATTTTGGTTAATATAAGAATTCAGCGAAATTCTATCACATTTGTTCAATTTACGTCGCTCCTATTTCAGATAGCGTAATGGGCTAAGCGGCATCTCAAAGCGCATGAAATGGCGAGTAAAATGCACTATTAAACTTCTAGGGTAGGGCAATCAGAGACCCGATAAGATCATATTATATTTTGGTTAATATAAGAATCCAGCGAAATTCTATCACATTTGTTCAATTTACGTCGCTCCTATTTCAGATAGCGTATTGGGCTAAGCGGCATCTCAAAGCGCACGAAAGGGCGAGTAAAATGCACTATTAAACTTCTAGGGTAGGGCGAACAGACACCCGAATAGATCATTTTATATTACGGTTAATAAAAGAATTCAGCGTAATTCTATCACATTTGTTCAACTAACGTCGCTCCTATTTCAGATAGTGTACTGGGCTAGGCGGCATCTTAAAGCGCGTGGAAGGGCGAGTAAAATGCACTTCTAAACTTCTAGGGTAGGGCGAACAAAGACCCGATTAGATCATTTTACATTAAGGTTAAAATAAGAATTCAGCGAAATTCTATCACATTTGTTCAATTTACGTCGCTCCTATTTCAGATAGCGTATTGGGCTAAGCGGCATCTCAAAGCGCAAGAAATGGCGAGTAAAATGCACTATTAAGCTTCTAGGGTTGGGCACATATAGACCCGATTAGATCATTTTATATTATGGTTAATTTAAGAATTCAGCGAAATCCTATCACATTTGTTCATTTTACGTCGCTCCTATTTCAGATAGCGTATTGGGCTAGGCGGCATCTTAAAGCGCGTGGAATGGCGAGTAAAATGCACTATTAAACTTCTATGATAGGGCAATCAGAGACCCGATTAGATCATTTTATATTTTGGTTAATATAAGGATTCAGCGTAATTCTATCACATTCGTTCAATTTACGTCGCTCCTATTTCAGATAGCGTATTGGGCTAAGAGGCATCTCAAAGCGCATGAAATGGCGAGTAAAATGCACTATTAAACTTCTAGGATAAGGCAAACAGAGACCCGATTAGATCATTTTATATTACGGTTAATATAAGAAATCAGCGTAATTCTGTCACATTCGTTCAACTTACGTAGCTCCTATTTCAGATAGCGTACTGGGCTAGGCGGCATCTTAAAGCGCGTGGAATGGCGAGTAAAATGCACTATTAAACTTCTATGATAGGGCAATCAGAGACCCGATTAGATCATTTTATATTTTGGTCAATATAAGAATTCAGCGAAATTCTATCACATTTGTTCAATATACGTCGCTCCAATTTCAGATAGCTTATTGGGCTAAGCGGCATCGCAAAGCGCATGAAATGACGAGTGAAATGCTCTATTAAACTTCTTGGGTAGGGCGAACAAAGACCCGATTAGATCATTTTACATTAAGGTTAATATAAGAATTCAGCGAAATTCTATCACATTTGTTCAATTTACGTCGCTCCTATTTCAGATAGCGTATTGGGCTAAGCGGCATCTCAAAGCGCATGGAATGGCGAGTGAAATGCACTATTAAACTTCTAGGGTAGGGCGAACAGACATCCGAATAGATCATTTTATATTACGGTTAATATAAGAATTCAGCGTAATTCTATCACATTTGTTCAATTTACGTCGCTCCTATTTCAGATAGCGTACTGGGCTAGGCGGCATCTCAAAGCGCATGAAATGACGAGTAAAATGCTCTATTAAACTTCTAGGGTAGGGCGAACAGAGACCAGATTACATCATTTTATATTTTGGTTAACATAAGAATTCAGCGAAATTCTATCACATTTGTTCAATTTACGTCGCTCCTATTTCAGATAGCGTACTCGGATAGGCGGCATCTTAAAGCGCGTGGAATGGTGAGTAAAATGCACTATTAAACTTCTAGGGCAGGGCAATCAGAGACCCGATTAGATCATTTTATATTATGGTTAATATAAGAATTCAGCGAAATTCTATCACATTTGTTTAATTTACGTCGCTCCTATTTCAGATAGCGTATTGGGCTAAGCGGCATCTCAAAGCGCATGAAATGGCGAGTAAAATGCAATATTAAACTTCTAGGGTAGGGCAATCAGAGACCCGATTAGATCATTTTATATTTTGGTTAATCTAAAAATCCAGCGAAATTCTATCACATTTGTTCAATTTACGTCGTTCCTATTTCAGATAGCGTATTGGGCTAAGCGGCATCTCAAAGCGCATGAAATGGCGAGTAAAATGCACTATTAAGCTTCTAGGGTTGGGCACATAGAGACCCGATTAGATCATTTTATATTATGGTTAATTTAAGAATTCAGCAAAATTCTATCACATTTGTTCAATTTACGTCGTTCCTATTTCAGATAGCATACTGGGCTAGGCGGCATCTTAAAGCGCGTGGAATGGCGAGTAAAATGCACTATTAATCTTCTATGATAGGGCAATCAGAGACCCGATTAGATCATTTTATATTTTGGTTAATATAAGAATTCAGCGTAATTCTATCACATTTGTTCAATTTACGTCGCTCCTATATCAGATAGCATATTGGGCTATGCGGCATCTCAAACCGCAGGAAATGGCGAGTAAAATGCACAATTAAACTTCTAGGGTAAGGCAAACAGAGACCCGATTAGATCATTTTATATTACGGTTAATATAAGAATTCAGCGAAATTCTATCACATTTGTTCAATTTACGTCGCTCCTATTTCAGATAGCGTATTGGGCTATGCGGCATCTCAAAGCGCATGAAATGACCAGAGAAATGCACTATTAAACTTCTTGGGTAGGGCGAACAGAGACCCGATTACATCATTTTATATTATGGTTAATTTAAGAATTTAGCAAAATTCTATCACATTTGTTCAATTTACGTCGCTCCTATTTCTGATAGCTATTGGGCTAAGCGGTATCTCAAAGCGCATGAAATGACGAGAGAAATGCACTATTAAACTTCTTGGGTAGGGCGAACAGGGACCCGATTACATCATTTTATATTATGGTTAATATAAGAATTCAGCGAAATTCTATCACATTTGTTCAATTTGCGTCGCTCCTATTTCAGATAGCGTATTGGGCTAAGCGGCATCTCAAAGCGCATGAAATGACGAATAAAATGCACTATTAAGCTTGTACGCTAGGGCGTACAGAGACCCGATTAGATCATTTAACATTATGGTAAATAAAAGAATTCAGCGAAATTCTATCACATTTGTTCAATTTACGTCGCTCCTATTTCAGATAGCGTACTGGGCTAGGCGGCATCTCAAAGCGCATGAAATGGTGAGTAAAATGCTCTATTAAACTTCTAGGGTAGGGCAAACAGAGACCCGATTAGGTCATTTCATATTATGGTTAATTTAAGAATTCAGCGAAATTCTATCACATTTGTTCAAGTTACATCGCTCCTATTTCAGATAGCTTATTGGGCTAAGCGGCATCTGAAAGCGCATGAAATGGCGAGTAAAATGCACTATTAAACTTCTAGGATAAGGCAAACAGAGACCCGTTTAGATCATTTTATATTACGGTTAATATAAGAATGCAGCGTAATTCTGTCACATTTGTTCAAGTTACGTAGCTCCTATTTGAGATAGCGTACTGGGCTAGGCGGCAACTTAAACCGCGTGGAATGGCGAGTTAAATGCACTGTTAAACCTCTAGGGTAGGGCAAACAGAGACCCGATTAGATCATTTCATATTATGGTTTATTTAAGAATTCAGAAAAATTCTATCACATTTGTCCAATTTACGTCGCTCCTATTTCAGATAGCTTATTGAGCTAAGCGGCATCTCAAAGCGCATGAAATGGCGAGTAAAATGCACTATTAAACTTCTAGGATAAGGCAAACAGAGACCCGATTAGATCATTTTATATTACGGTTAACATAAGAATTCAGCGTAATTCTGTGACACTTGTCCAACTTACGTAGCTCCTATTTCAGATAGCGTACTGGGCTAGGCGGCAACTTAAAGCGCGTGGAATGGCGAGTAAAATGCACTATTAACCTTCTATGATAGGGCAATCAGAGACCCGATTAGATCATTTTATATTTTGGTTAATATAAGAATCCAGCGAAATTCTATCACATTTGTTCAATTTACGTCGCTCCTATTTCAGATAGCGTATTAGGCTAAGCGGCATCTCACAGCGCACGAAAGGGCGAGTAAAATGCACTATTAAACTTCTAGGGTAGGGCAATCAGAGACCCGATAAGATCATTTCATATTTTGGTTAATATAAGAATTCAGCGAAATTCTATCACATTTGTTCAATTTACGTCGCTCCTATTTCAGATAGCGTATTGGGCTAAGCGGCATCTCAAAGCGCATGGAATGGCGAGTGAAATGCACTATTAAACTTCTAGGGTAGGGCGAACAGACACCCGAATAGATCATTTTATATTACGGTTAATATAAGAATTCAGCGTAATTCTATCACATTTGTTCAATTTACGTCGCTCCTATTTCAGATAGCTATTGGGCTAAGCGGCATCTCAAAGCGCATGAAATGACGAGAGAAATGCACTATTAAACTTCTAGGGTAGGGCGAACAGAGACCCGATTACATCATTTTATATTATGGTTAATATAAGAATTCAGCGATATTCTATCGCATTTGTTCAATTTGCGTCGCTCCTATTTCAGATAGCGTACTGGGCTAAGCGGCATCTCAAAGCGCATGAAATGACGAATAAAATGCACTATTAAGCTTCTACGCTAGGGCGAACGGAGACCCGATTAGATCATTTAACATTATGGTAAATAAAAGAATTCAGCGAAATTCTATCACATTTGTTCAATTTACGTCGCTCCTATTTCAGATAGCGTACTGGGCTAGGCGGCATCTCAAAGCGCATGAAATGACGAGTAAAATGCTCTATTAAACTTCTAGGGTAGGGCGAACGGAGACCCGATTACATCATTTTATATTATGGTTAATTTAAGAATTCAGCGTTATTCTATCACATTTGTTCAACTTACGTCGCTCCTATTTCAGATAGCGTACTCGGATAGGCGGCATCTTAAAGCGCGTGGAAAGGCGAGTAAAATGCGCTATTAAACTTCGAGGGTAATGCAAACAGAGACCCGATTAGATCATTTTATATTACGGTTAATATAAGATTTCAGGGAAATTCTATCACATTTGTTCAATTTACGTCGCTC
>CAKAJE020001662.1:0-37153 GCA_916610135.2 Macropis europaea | reverse complement strand
AAAGCGCATGAAATGACGAGTAAAATGCACTATTAAACTTCTAGGGTAGGGCAAACAGAGACCCGATGAGGTCATTTTATATTATGGTTAATTTAAGATGTCAGCAAAATTTTATCACATTTGTTCAATTTACGTCGCTCCTATTTCAGATAGCGTACTGGGCTAGGCGGCATCTTAAAGCGCGTGGAATGGCGAGTAATATGCACTACTAAACTTCTATGATAGGGCAATCAGAGACCCGATTAGATCATTTTATATTTTGTTTAATATAAGGTTTCAGGGAAATTCTATCACATTTGTTCAATTTACGTCGCTCCTATTTCAGATAGCGTACTGGGCTAAGCGGCATCTTAAAGCGCGTGGAATGGCGATTAAAATGCACGATTAACTTCTATGATAGGGCAATCAGAGACCCGATTAGATCATTTTATATTATGGTTAATTTAAGAATTCAGCAAAATTCTATCACATTTGTTCAATTTCCGTCGCTCCTATTTCAGATAGCGTACTGGGCTAGGCGGCATCTTAAAGCGCGTGGAATGGCGAGTAATATGCACTACTAAACTTCTATGATAGGGCAATCAGAGACCCGATTAGATCATTTTTATATTTTGGTTAATATAAGAATTCAGTGAAATTCTATCACATTTGTTCAATTTACGTCGCTCCTATTTCAAATAGCGTATTGGGCTCAGCGGCATCTCAAAATCGCATGAAATGGCGAGCAAAATGCACTATTAAACTTCTAGGGTAGAGCAAACAGAGACCCGATTAGATCATTTTGTACTATGGTTAATTTAAGAATTCAGCAAAATTCTATCACATTTGTTCAATTTACGTCGCTCCTATTGCAGATTGCGAACTGGGCTATGCGGCATCTTAAAGCGTTCGGAATGGCGAGTAAAATGCACTATTAAACTTCTATGCTAGGTCAATCAGAGACCCGATTAGATCATTTTATATTTTGGTTAATATAAGAATTCAGTGAAATTCTATCACATTTGTTCAATTTACGTCGCTCCTATTTCAGATAGCGTATGGGGCAAAGCGGCATCTCAAACCGTATGAAATGGCGAATAAAATGAACTATTAAAGTTCTAGACTCGGGCGGACAGAGATCCGATTATATCATTTTACATTATGGTTAATAAAAGAATTCAGTGAAATTCTATCACATATGTTCAACTTATATCGCTCCAATTTCAGATAGCGTATTAGGCTAAGCGGCATCTCAAAGCGCATGAAATGACGAGTAAAATGCACTATTAAAGTTCTAGGGTAGGGCAAACAGAGACCCGGTTAGATCATTTTATATTATGGTTAATTTAAGAATTGAGCGAAATTCTATCATATTCGTTCAATTTACGTCGCTCCTATTTCAGATAGCGTATTGAGCTACGCGGGATCTCGAAGCGCATGAAATGGCGAGTATAATGCACTATTAAACTTCTAGGATAAGGCAAACAGATACCCGATTAGATCATTTTATATTATGGTTAATTTAAGAATTCAGCAAAATTCTATCACATTTGTTCAATTTACGTCGCTCCTATTCGGATAGCGTACTGGGGCTAGGCGGCATCCTAAAAGCGCGTGGAGTGGCGAGTAAAATGCACTATTAAACTTGTATGATAGGGGCAATCAGAGACGCGATTAGATCATTTTATATTTTGTTTAATACAAGATTTCAGGGAAATTCTATCACATTTGTTCAATTCGTGTCGCTCATATTTTCAGATAGCGTATTGGGCTAAGCGGCATCTCAAAGGCGCATGAAATGGCGAGTAAAATGCACTATTAAACTCCTAGGCTAGGGCAAACAGAGACCCGATTAGATCATTTTATATTATGGTTAATTTAAGAATTCAGCAAGATTCTATCACATTTGTTGGATTTACGTCGCTCCTATTTCAGATAGCGTACTGGGCTAGGCGGCATCTTAAAGCGCGTGGAATGGCGAGTAAAATGCACTGTTAAACTTCAATGATAGGGCAGTCAGAGACCAGATTAGATCATTTTATATTTTGTTTAATATAAGATTTCAGGGAAATTCTATCACATTTGTTCAATTTACGTCGCTCCTATTCCAGATAGCGTATTGGGCTAAGCGGCATCTCAAAGCGCATGAAATGGCGAGTAAAATGCGCTATTAAACTTCTAGGATAAGGCAAACAGAGACCCGATTAGATCATTTTATATTATAGTTAATTTAAGAATTCAGCGAAATTCTATCACATTTGTTTAATTTACGTCGCTCATATTTCAGATAGCGTATTGGGCTAAGCGGCATCTCAAAGCGCATGAAATGGCGAGCAAAATGCACTATTAAACTTCTAGGGTAGGGCAATCAGTGACCCGATTAGATCATTTTATATTATAGTTAATTTAAGAATTCAGCGAAATTCTATCACATTTGTTCAATTTACGTCGCTCCTATTTCAGATAGCGTATTGGGCTAAGCGGTATCTCAAAGCGCATGAAATGGCGAGTAAAATGCAATACTAAACTTCTAGGATAAGGCAAACAGAGACCCGATTAGATCATTTTATATTACGGTTAATATAAGAATTCTGCGTAATTCTATCACATTTCGTTCTACTTACGTCGCTCCTAATTTAGATAGCGTACTGGGCTAGGCGGCATCTTAAAGCGCGTGGAATGGCGAGTAAAATGCACTGCTAAACTTCTATGATAGGGCAATCAGAGACCCGATTAGATCATTTTATATTTTGTTTAATATAAGATTTCAGGGAAATTCTATCACATTTGTTCAATTTACGTCGCTCCTATTTCAGATAGCGTATTGGGCTAAGCGGCATCTCAAGGCGCATGAAATGGCGAATAAAATGCGCTATTAAACTTCTAGGCTAGGGCGAACAGAGACCCGATTAGATCATTTTACATTCTGGTTCTTAAAAGAATTCAGCGAAATTCTATCACATTTGTTCAACGTACGTCGCTCCTATTTCAGATAGCGTATTGGAATAAGCGGCATCGAAAAGCGCATGAAATGGCGAGTAAAATGCACAATTAAACTACTAGGGTAGGGCAAACAGAGACCCGATTAGATCATTTTATATTGTGGTTAATTTAAGAATTCAGCAAAATTCTATCACATTTGTTCAGTTTACGTCGCTCCTATTTCAGATAGCGTATTGGGCTAAGCTGCATCTCAAAGCGCATGAAATGGCCAGTAAAATGCACTATCAAACTTCTAGGATAAGGCAAACAGAGACCCGATTAGATCATTTTATATTACGGTTAATATAAGAAATCAGCGTAATTCTATCACATTTGTTCAACTTACGCCGCTCCTATTTCAGGTAGCGCACTGGGCTAGGCGGCATCTTAAAGCGCGTGGAATGGCGAGTAAAATGCACTATTAAACTTCTAGGATAAGGCAAACAGAGACCCGATTAGATCATTTTATATTACGGTTAATATAAGAATGCGGCGTAATTCTTTCACACTTGTTCAATTTACGTCGCTGCTATTCCAGATAGCTTATTGTGCTTAGCGGCATCTCAAAGCGCATGAAATGTCGAGTGAAATGCACTATTAAACTTCTAGGGTAGGGCAAACAGAGACCCGATTAGATCATTTTATATTATGGTTAATTTAAGATGTCAGCGAAATTCTATCACATTTGTGCAACTTACGTCGCTCCTATTTCAGATAGCGTATTGGGATAAGCGGCATCTCAAAGCGCATGAAATGGCGAGTAAAATGCACAATTAAACTATTAGGGTAGGGCAAACAGAGACCCGATTAGATCATTTTATATTATGGTTAATATAAGAATTCAGCGTAATTCTATCACATTTGTTCAACTTATGTCGCTCCTATTTCAGGTAGCGTACTGGGCTAGGCGGCATCTTAAAGCGCGTGAAATGGCGAGTAAAATGCACTATTAAACTTCTAGGATAAGGCAAACAGAGACCCGATTAGACCATTTTATATTACGGTTAATATAAGAATGCCGCGTAATTCTTTCACATTTCTTCAATTTACGTCGCTGCTATTCCAGATAGCTTATTGTGCTTAGCGGCATCTCAAAGCGCATGAAATGACGAGTGATATGCACTATTAAACTTCTATGATAGGGCAATCAGAGACCAGACTAGATCATTTTATACTTTGGTTAATATAAGAATTCAGCGAAATTCTATCACATTTGTTCAATTTACGTCGCTCTTATTTCAGATAGCGTATTGGGCTACGCGGCATCTCAAAGCGCATGAAATGACGAGTGAAATGCACTATTATACTTCTAGGGCAGGGCGAACAGAGACCCGAAGAGATCATTTTACATTAAGGTGAATATAAGAATGCAGCGTAATTCTGTCACATTTGTTCAACTTACGTCGCTCCTATTTCAGATAGCGTATTGGGTTAAGCGTCATCTCAAAGCGCATGAAATGGCGAGTGAAATGCACTATTAAACTTCTGGGGTAGGGCGAACAGAGTCCCGATTAGATCATTTTACATTAAGGGTAATATAAGTATTCAGCGAGATTCTATCACATTTGTTCAATTTACGTCGCTCTTATTTCAGACAGCTTATTGGGCTTAGCGGCATCTCAAAGCGCATGAAATGGCGAACAAAATGCACTATTAAACTTCTAGGCTAGGGCGAACAGAGACCAGATTAGATCATTTTATATTTTGGTTAATATAAGAATTCTGCGAAATTCTATCACATTTGTTCAACTTACGTCGCTGCTATTTCAGATAGCGTACTGTGCTAGGCGGCATCTTAAAGCTCGTGGAATGGCGAGTAAAATGCACTACTAAACTTCTATGATAGGGCAATCAGAGACCCGATTAGCTCATTTTATATTTTGTTTAATATAAGATTTCAGGGAAATTCTATCACATTTGTTCAATTTTCGTCGCTCCTATTTCAGATAGCTTATTGGGCTAAGCGGCATGTCAAAGCGCATGAAATGACGAGTGAAATGCACTGTTAAACTTCTATGATAGGGCAATCAGAGACCCGATTATATCATTTTATATTTTGTTTAATATAAGATTTCAGGGAAATTCTATCACATTTGTTCAATTTACGTCGCTCCTATTTCAGATAGCTTATTGGGCTAAGCGGCATCTGAAGGCGCATGAACTGGCGAGTAAAATGCACTATTAAACTTCTATGATAGGGCAATCAGAGACCCGATTAGATCATTTTATATTTTGGTTAATATAAGAATTCAACGAAATTCTATCACATTTGTTCAATTTACGTCGCTTCTATTACAGATAGCTTATTGGGCTTAGCGGCATCTCAAAGCGCATGAAATGACGAGTGAAATGCACTATTAAACTTCTAGGGTAGGGCAAACAGGGACCCGATTCGGTTATTTTATATTATGGTTAATTTAAGAATTCATCGAAATTCTATCACATTTGTTCAATTTACGTCGCTCCTATTACAGGTAGCTTATTGGGCTCAGCGGCATCTCAAAGCGCATGAAATGACGAGTGGAATGCACTATTAAACTTCTAGGCTAGGGCGAACAGAGACCCGAGCAGATCATTTTACATTATGGTTAATAAAAGAACTCAGCGAAATTCTATCACATTTGTTCAACTTACGTCGCTCCTATTTCAGATAGCGTACTGGGCTAGGCGCCATCTTAAAGCGCGTGGAATGGCGAGTAAAATGCACTGCTCAACTTTTATGATAGGGCAATCAGAGACCCGATTAGCTCATTTTATATTTTGTTTAATATAAGATTTCAGGGAAATTCTATCACATTTGTTCAATTTACGTCGCTTCTATTTCAGTTAGCTTATTGGGCTAAGCGGCATGTCAAAGCGCATGAAATGACGAGTGAAATGCACTGTTAAACTTGTATGATAGGGCAATCAGAGACGCGATTAGATCATTTTATATTTTGTTTAATACAAGATTTCAGGGAAATTCTATCACATTTGTTCAATTCGTGTCGCTCATATTTCAGATAGCGTATTGGGCTAAGCGGCATCTCAAAGCGCATGAAATGGCGAGTAAAATGCACTATTAAACTTCTAGGGTAGGGCAAACAGAGACCCGATGAGATCATTTTATATTATGGTTAATTTAAGATGTCAGCAAAATTTTATCACATTTGTTCAATTTACGTCGCTCCTATTTCAGATAGCGTACTGGGCTAGGCGGCATCTTAAAGCGCGTGGAATGGCGCGTAATATGCACTACTAAACTTCTATGATAGGGCAATCAGAGACCCGATTAGATCATTTTATATTTTGTTTAATATAAGGTTTCAGGGAAATTCTATCACATTTGTTCAATTTACGTCGCTCCTATTTCAGATAGCTTATTGGGCTAAGCGGCATCTGAAGGCGCATGAAATGGCGAGTAAAATGCACTATTAAACTTCTATGATAGGGCAATCAGAGACCCGATTAGATCATTTTATATTTTGGTTAATATAAGAATTCAGTGAAATTCTATCACATTTGTTCAATTTACGTCGCTCCTATTTCAGATAGCGTACTGGGCTAAGCGGCATCTTAAAGCGCATGGAATGGCGAGTAAAATGCACGATTAAACTTCTATGATAGGGCAATCAGAGACCCGATTAGATCATTTTATATTATGGTTAATTTAAGAATTCAGCAAAATTCTATCACATTTGTTCAATTTCCGTCGCTCCTATTTCAGATAGCGTACTGGGCTAGGCGGCATCTTAAAGCGCGTGGAATGGCGAGTAATATGCACTACTAAACTTCTATGATAGGGCAATCAGAGACCCGATTAGATCATTTTATATTTTGGTTAATATAAGAATTCAGTGAAATTCTATCACATTTGTTCAATTTACGTCGCTCCTATTTCAAATAGCGTATTGGGCTCAGCGGCATCTCAAAGCGCATGAAATGGCGAGCAAAATGCACTATTAAACTTCTAGGGTAGAGCAAACAGAGACCCGATTAGATCATTTTGTACTATGGTTAATTTAAGAATTCAGCAAAATTCTATCACATTTGTTCAATTTACGTCGCTCCTATTGCAGATAGCGAACTGGGCTATGCGGCATCTTAAAGCGTTCGGAATGGCGAGTAAAATGCACTATTAAATTTCTATGCTAGGGCAATCAGAGACCCGATTAGATCATTTTATATTTTGGTTAATATAAGAATTCAGTGAAATTCTATCACATTTGTTCAATTTACGTCGCTCCTATTTCAGATAGCGTATGGGGCAAAGCGGCATCTCAAACCGTATGAAATGGCGAATAAAATGAACTATTAAAGTTCTAGACTCGGGCGGACAGAGATCCGATTAGATCATTTTACATTATGGTTAATAAAAGAATTCAGTGAAATTCTATCACATATGTTCAACTTATATCGCTCCAATTTCAGATAGCGTATTAGGCTAAGCGGCATCTCAAAGCGCATGAAATGACGAGTAAAATGCACTATTAAAGTTCTAGGGTAGGGCAAACAGAGACCCGATTATATCATTTTATATTATGGTTAATTTAAGAATTGAGCGAAATTCTATCACATTCGTTCAATTTACGTCGCTCCTATTTCAGATAGCGTATTGGGCAAAGCGGCATCTCAAAGCGCATGAAATGACGAGTAAAATGCACTATTAAACTTCTAGGGTAGGGCAAGCAGAGACCCGATTAGATCATTTTATATTATGGTTAATTTAAGAATTCAGCAAAATTCTATCACATTCGTACAATTTAGGTCGCTCCTATTTCAGATAGCGTATTGGGCTAAGCGGCATCTCAAAGCGCATGAAATGGCGAGTGAAATGCACTATAAGACTTCTATGGTAGGGCGAACAGAGACCAGATTAGATCATTTTACATTCTGGTTAATAAAATAATTCAGCGAAATTCTATCACATTTGTTCAACTTTCGTCGCTCCTATTTCAGATAGCGTATTGAGCTACGCGGCATCTCGAAGCGCATGAAATGGCGAGTATAATGCACTATTAAACTTCTAGGATAAGGCAAACAGATACCCGATTAGATCATTTTATATTATGGTTAATTTAAGAATTCAGCAAGATTCTATCACATTTGTTGAATTTACGTCGCTCCTATTTCAGATAGCGTACTGGGCTAGGCGGCATCTTAAAGCGCGTGGAATGGCGAGTAAAATGCACTGTTAAACTTCAATGATAGGGCAGTCAGAGACCAGATTAGATCATTTTATATTTTGTTTAATATAAGATTTCCGGGAAATCCTATCACATTTGTTCTATTTACGTCGCTCCTATTTCAGTTAGCGTATTGGGCTAACCGGCATCTCAAAGCGCATGAAATGGCGAATAAAATGGACTATTAAACTTCTAGGGTAGGGCAAACAGAGACCCGATTAGATCATTTTATATTACGGTTAATATAAGAATTCAGCGTAATTCTATCACATTTCTTCAAATTACGTCGCTCCTACTTCAGATAGCGTACTGGGCTGGCCGGTATCTCAAAGCGCATGAAATGGCGAGTAAAAGGCACTATTAAACTTCTAGGGTAGGGCAAACAGAGACCCGATTAGATCATTTTATATTATGGTTAATTTAAGAATTGAGCGAAATTCTATCACATTCGTTCAATTTAGGTCGCTCCTATTTCAGATAGCGTATTGGGCTAAGCGGCATCTCAAAGCGCATGAAATGGCGAGTGAAGTGCACTATAAGACTTCTATGGTAGGGCGAACAGAGACCCGATTAGATCATTTTATATTGAGGTTAATTTAAGAATTCAGTGTAATTCTATCACATTTGTTTAATTTACGTCGCTCATATTTCAGATAGCGTATTGGGCTAAGCGGCATCTCAAAGCGCATGAAATGGCGAGCAAAATGCACTATTAAACTTCTAGGGTAGGGCAATCAGTGACCCGATTAGATCATTTTATATTATAGTTAATTTAAGAATTCAGCGAAATTCTATCACATTTGTTCAATTTACGTCGCTCCTATTTCAGATAGCGTATTGGGCTAAGCGGTATCTCAAAGCGCATGAAATGGCGAGTAAAATGCAATACTAAACTTCTAGGATAAGGCAAACAGAGACCCGATTAGATCATTTTATATTACGGTTAATATAAGAATTCTGCGTAATTCTATCACATTTCGTTCTACTTACGTCGCTCCTAATTTAGATAGCGTACTGGGCTAGGCGGCATCTTAAAGCGCGTGGAATGGCGAGTAAAATGCACTGCTAAACTTCTATGATAGGGCAATCAGAGACCCGATTAGATCATTTTATATTTTGTTTAATATAAGATTTCAGGGAAATTCTATCACATTTGTTCAATTTACGTCGCTCCTATTTCAGATAGCGTATTGGGCTAAGCGGCATCTCAAGGCGCATGAAATGGCGAATAAAATGCGCTATTAAACTTCTAGGCTAGGGCGAACAGAGACCCGATTAGATCATTTAACATTCTGGTTCTTAAAAGAATTCAGCGAAATTCTATCACATTTGTTCAACGTACGTCGCTCCTATTTCAGATAGCGTATTGGAATAAGCGGCATCGAAAAGCGCATGAAATGGCGAGTAAAATGCACAATTAAACTACTAGGGTAGGGCAAACAGAGACCCGATTAGATCATTTTATATTGTGGTTAATTTAAGAATTCAGCAAAATTCTATCACATTTGTTCAGTTTACGTCGCTCCTATTTCAGATAGCGTATTGGGCTAAGCTGCATCTCAAAGCGCATGAAATGGCCAGTAAAATGCACTATCAAACTTCTAGGATAAGGCAAACAGAGACCCGATTAGATCATTTTATATTACGGTTAATATAAGAAATCAGCGTAATTATATCACATTTGTTCAACTTACGCCGCTCCTATTTCAGGTAGCGTACTGGGCTAGGCGGCATCTTAAAGCGCGTGGAATGGCGAGTAAAATGCACTATTAAACTTCTAGGATAAGGCAAACAGAGACCCGATTAGATCATTTTATATTACGGTTAATATAAGAATGCGGCGTAATTCTTTCACATTTGTTCAATTTACGTCCCTGCTATTCCAGATAGCTTATTGTGCTTAGCGGCATCTCAAAGCGCATGAAATGTCGAGTGAAATGCACTATTAAACTTCTAGGGTAGGGCAAACAGAGACCCGATTAGATCATTTTATATTATGGTTAATTTAAGATGTCAGCGAAATTCTATCACATTTGTTCAACTTACGTCGCTCCTATTTCAGATAGCGTATTGGGATAAGCGGCATCTCAAACCGCATGAAATGGCGAGTAAAATGCACAATTAAACTATTAGGGTAGGGCAAACAGAGACCCGATTAGATCATTTTATATTATGGTTAATATAAGAATTCAGCGTAATTCTATCACATTTGTTCAACTTATGTCGCTCCTATTTCAGGTAGCGTACTGGGCTAGGCGGCATCTTAAAGCGCGTGAAATGGCGAGTAAAATGCACTATTAAACTTCTAGGAT
The DNA here is from genome assembly GCA_916610135.2 of Macropis europaea. Taxonomy (NCBI): domain Eukaryota; kingdom Metazoa; phylum Arthropoda; class Insecta; order Hymenoptera; family Melittidae; genus Macropis; species Macropis europaea. The sequence continues at coordinate 26,715 of CAKAJE020001662.1, read as the reverse complement.
AAGGCAAACAGAGACCAGATTAGACCATTTTATATTACGGTTAATATAAGAATGCCGCGTAATTCTTTCACATTTGTTCAATTTACGTCGCTGCTATTCCAGATAGCTTATTGTGCTTAGCGGCATCTCAAAGCGCATGAAATGACGAGTGATATGCACTATTAAACTTCTATGATAGGGCAATCAGAGACCAGACTAGATCATTTTATACTTTGGTTAATATAAGAATTCAGCGAAATTCTATCACATTTGTTCAATTTACGTCGCTCTTATTTCAGATAGCGTATTGGGCTACGCGGCATCTCAAAGCGCATGAAATGACGAGTGAAATGCACTATTATACTTCTAGGGCAGGGCGAACAGAGACCCGAAGAGATCATTTTACATTAAGGTGAATATAAGAATGCAGCGTAATTCTGTCACATTTGTTCAACTTACGTCGCTCCTATTTCAGATAGCGTATTGGGTTAAGCGTCATCTCAAAGCGCATGAAATGGCGAGTGAAATGCACTATTAAACTTCTGGGGTAGGGCGAACAGAGTCCCGATTAGATCATTTTACATTAAGGGTAATATAAGTATTCAGCGAGATTCTATCACATTTGTTCAATTTACGTCGCTCTTATTTCAGACAGCTTATTGGGCTTAGCGGCATCTCAAAGCGCATGAAATGGCGAACAAAATGCACTATTAAACTTCTAGGCTAGGGCGAACAGAGACCAGATTAGATCATTTTATATTTTGGTTAATATAAGAATTCTGCGAAATTCTATCACATTTGTTCAACTTACGTCGCTGCTATTTCAGATAGCGTACTGTGCTAGGCGGCATCTTAAAGCTCGTGGAATGGCGAGTAAAATGCACTACTAAACTTCTATGATAGGGCAATCAGAGACCCGATTAGCTCATTTTATATTTTGTTTAATATAAGATTTCAGGGAAATTCTATCACATTTGTTCAATTTTCGTCGCTCCTATTTCAGATAGCTTATTGGGCTAAGCGGCATGTCAAAGCGCATGAAATGACGAGTGAAATGCACTGTTAAACTTCTATGATAGGGCAATCAGAGACCCGATTATATCATTTTATATTTTGTTTAATATAAGATTTCAGGGAAATTCTATCACATTTGTTCAATTTACGTCGCTCCTATTTCAGATAGCTTATTGGGGTAAGCGGCATCTGAAGGCGCATGAACTGGCGAGTAAAATGCACTATTAAACTTCTATGATAGGGCAATCAGAGACCCGATTAGATCATTTTATATTTTGGTTAATATAAGAATTCAACGAAATTCTATCACATTTGTTCAACTTACGTCGCTCCTATTTCAGATAGCGTACTGGGCTAGGCGCCATCTTAAAGCGCGTGGAATGGCGAGTAAAATGCACTGCTCAACTTTTATGATAGGGCAATCAGAGACCCGATTAGCTCATTTTATATTTTGTTTAATATAAGATTTCAGGGAAATTCTATCACATTTGTTCAATTTACGTCGCTTCTATTTCAGTTAGCTTATTGGGCTAAGCGGCATGTCAAAGCGCATGAAATGACGAGTGAAATGCACTGTTAAACTTGTATGATAGGGCAATCAGAGACGCGATTAGATCATTTTAGATTTTGTTTAATACAAGATTTCAGGGAAATTCTATCACATTTGTTCAATTCGTGTCGCTCATATTTCAGATAGCGTATTGGGCTAAGCGGCATCTCAAAGCGCATGAAATGGCGAGTAAAATGCACTATTAAACTTCTAGGGTAGGGCAAACAGAGACCCGATGAGATCATTTTATATTATGGTTAATTTAAGATGTCAGCAAAATTTTATCACATTTGTTCAATTTACGTCGCTCCTATTTCAGATACCGTACTGGGCTAGGCGGCATCTTAAAGCGCGTGGAATGGCGCGTAATATGCACTACTAAACTTCTATGATAGGGCAATCAGAGACCCGATTAGATCATTTTATATTTTGTTTAATATAAGGTTTCAGGGAAATTCTATCACATTTGTTCAATTTACGTCGCTCCTATTTCAGATAGCTTATTGGGCTAAGCGGCATCTGAAGGCGCATGAAATGGCGAGTAAAATGCACTATTAAACATCTATGATAGGGCAATCAGAGACCCGATTAGATCATTTTATATTTTGGTTAATATAAGAATTCAGTGAAATTCTATCACATTTGTTCAATTTCCGTCGCTCCTATTTCAGATAGCGTACTGGGCTAGGCGGCATCTTAAAGCGCGTGGAATGGCGAGTAATATGCACTACTAAACTTCTATGATAGGGCAATCAGAGACCCGATTAGATCATTTTATATTTTGGTTAATATAAGAATTCAGTGAAATTCTATCACATTTGTTCAATTTACGTCGCTCCTATTTCAAATAGCGTATTGGGCTCAGCGGCATCTCAAAGCGCATGAAATGGCGAGCAAAATGCACTATTAAACTTCTAGGGTAGAGCAAACAGAGACCAGATTAGATCATTTTGTACTATGGTTAATTTAAGAATTCAGCAAAATTCTATCACATTTGTTCAATTTACGTCGCTCCTATTGCAGATAGCGAACTGGGCTATGCGGCATCTTAAAGCGTTCGGAATGGCGAGTAAAATGCACTATTAAACTTCTATGCTAGGGCAATCAGAGACCCGATTAGATCATTTTATATTTTGGTTAATATAAGAATTCAGCGAAATTCTATCACATTTGTTCAACTTTCGTCGCTCCTATTTCAGATAGCGTATTGAGCTACGCGGCATCTCGAAGCGCATGAAATGGCGAGTATAATGCACTATTAAACTTCTAGGATAAGGCAAACAGATACCCGATTAGATCATTTTATATTATAGTTAATTTAAGAATTCAGCGAAATTCTATCACATTTGTTCAATTTACGTCGCTCCTATTTCAGATAGCGTATTGGGCTATGCGGCATCTTATCGCGCTCGGAATGGCGAGTAAAATGCACTACTAAACTTCTATGATAGGGCAATCAGAGACCCGATTAGCTCATTTTATATTTTGTTTAATATAAGATTTCAGGGAAATTCTATCACATTTGTTCAATTTTCGTCGCTCCTATTTCAGATAGCTTATTGGGCTAAGCGGCATGTCAAAGCGCATGAAATGACGAGTGAAATGCACTGTTAAACTTCTATGATAGGGCAATCAGAGACCCGATTATATCATTTTATATTTTGTTTAATATAAGATTTCAGGGAAATTCTATCACATTTGTTCAATTTACGTCGCTCCTATTTCAGATAGCTTATTGGGGTAAGCGGCATCTGAAGGCGCATGAACTGGCGAGTAAAATGCACTATTAAACTTCTATGATAGGGCAATCAGAGACCCGATTAGATCATTTTATATTTTGGTTAATATAAGAATTCAACGAAATTCTATCACATTTGTTCAACTTACGTCGCTCCTATTTCAGATAGCGTACTGGGCTAGGCGCCATCTTAAAGCGCGTGGAATGGCGAGTAAAATGCACTGCTCAACTTTTATGATAGGGCAATCAGAGACCCGATTAGCTCATTTTATATTTTGTTTAATATAAGATTTCAGGGAAATTCTATCACATTTGTTCAATTTACGTCGCTCCTATTTCAGTTAGCTTATTGGGCTAAGCGGCATGTCAAAGCGCATGAAATGACGAGTGAAATGCACTGTTAAACTTGTATGATAGGGCAATCAGAGACGCGATTAGATCATTTTAGATTTTGTTTAATACAAGATTTCAGGGAAATTCTATCACATTTGTTCAATTCGTGTCGCTCATATTTCAGATAGCGTATTGGGCTAAGCGGCATCTCAAAGCGCATGAAATGGCGAGTAAAATGCACTATTAAACTTCTAGGGTAGGGCAAACAGAGACCCGATGAGATCATTTTATATTATGGTTAATTTAAGATGTCAGCAAAATTTTATCACATTTGTTCAATTTACGTCGCTCCTATTTCAGATACCGTACTGGGCTAGGCGGCATCTTAAAGCGCGTGGAATGGCGCGTAATATGCACTACTAAACTTCTATGATAGGGCAATCAGAGACCCGATTAGATCATTTTATATTTTGTTTAATATAAGGTTTCAGGGAAATTCTATCACATTTGTTCAATTTACGTCGCTCCTATTTCAGATAGCTTATTGGGCTAAGCGGCATCTGAAGGCGCATGAAATGGCGAGTAAAATGCACTATTAAACATCTATGATAGGGCAATCAGAGACCCGATTAGATCATTTTATATTTTGGTTAATATAAGAATTCAGTGAAATTCTATCACATTTGTTCAATTTCCGTCGCTCCTATTTCAGATAGCGTACTGGGCTAGGCGGCATCTTAAAGCGCGTGGAATGGCGAGTAATATGCACTACTAAACTTCTATGATAGGGCAATCAGAGACCCGATTAGATCATTTTATATTTTGGTTAATATAAGAATTCAGTGAAATTCTATCACATTTGTTCAATTTACGTCGCTCCTATTTCAAATAGCGTATTGGGCTCAGCGGCATCTCAAAGCGCATGAAATGGCGAGTAAAATGCACTATTAAACTTCTATGCTAGGGCAATCAGAGACCCGATTAGATCATTTTATATTTTGGTTAATATAAGAATTCAGTGAAATTCTATCACATTTGTTCAATTTACGTCGCTCCTATTTCAGATAGCGTATGGGGCAAAGCGGCATCTCAAACCGTATGAAATGGCGAATAAAATGAACTATTAAAGTTCTAGACTCGGGCGGACAGAGATCCGATTAGATCATTTTACATTATGGTTAATAAAAGAATTCAGTGAAATTCTATCACATATGTCCAACTTATATCGCTCCAATTTCAGATAGCGTATTAGGCTAAGCAGCATCTCAAAGCGCATGAAATGACGAGTAAAATGCACTATTAAAGTTCTAGGGTAGGGCAAACAGAGACCCGATTAGATCATTTTATATAATGGTTAATTTAAGAATTGAGCGAAATTCTATCACATTCGTTCAATTTACGTCGCTCCTATTTCAGATAGCGTATTGGGCAAAGCGGCATCTCAAAGCGCATGAAATGACGAGTAAAATGCACTATTAAACTTCTAGGGTAGGGCAAGCAGAGACCCGATTAGATCATTTTATATTATGGTTAATTTAAGAATTCAGCAAAATTCTATCACATTCGTACAATTTAGGTCGCTCCTATTTCAGATAGCGTATTGGGCTAAGCGGCATCTCAAAGCGCATGAAATGGCGAGTGAAATGCACTATAAGACTTCTATGGTAGGGCGAACAGAGACCAGATTAGATCATTTTACATTCTGGTTAATAAAATAATTCAGCGAAATTCTATCACATTTGTTCAACTTTCGTCGCTCCTATTTCAGATAGCGTATTGAGCTACGCGGCATCTCGAAGCGCATGAAATGGCGAGTATAATGCACTATTAAACTTCTAGGATAAGGCAAACAGATACCCGATTAGATCATTTTATATTATGGTTAATTTAAGAATTCAGCAAGATTCTATCACATTTGTTGAATTTACGTCGCTCCTATTTCAGATAGCGTACTGGGCTAGGCGGCATCTTAAAGCGCGTGGAATGGCGAGTAAAATGCACTGTTAAACTTCAATGATAGGGCAGTCAGAGACCAGATTAGATCATTTTATATTTTGTTTAATATAAGATTTCCGGGAAATCCTATCACATTTGTTCTATTTACGTCGCTCCTATTTCAGTTAGCGTATTGGGGTAACCGGCATCTCAAAGCGCATGAAATGGCAAGTAAAATGCTCTATTAAACTTCTAGGATAGGGCAATCAGTAACCCGATTAGATCATTTTATATTATAGTTAATTTAAGAATTCAGCGAAATTCTATCACATTTGTTCAATTTACGTCGCTCCTATTTCAGATAGCGTATTGGGCTATGCGGCATCTTATCGCGCTCGGAATGGCGAGTAAAATGCACTATTAAACTTCTATGCTAGGGCAATCAGAGACCCGATTAGATCATTTTTTATTTTGGTTAATATATGAATTCAGGGAAATTGTATCACATTTGTTCAATTTACGTCGTTCCTATTTCAGATAGCGTACTGGGCTGGGCGGCATCTTAAAGCGCGTGGAATGGCGAGTAAAATGCACTATTAAACTTCTAGGGTAGGGCAAACAGAGACCCTATTAGATCATTTTATATTATGGTTAATTTAAGAATTCAGCAAAATTCAATCACATTTGTGCAATTTACGTCGCTCCTATTTCAGATAGCGTACTGGGCTAGGCGGCATCTTAAAACGCGTGGAATGGCGAGTAAAATGCACTATTAAACTTCTATGATAGGGCAATCAGAGACCCCATTAGTTCATTTTATATTTTTGTCAATATATGAATTCAACGAAATTCTATCACATTTGTTCAATTTACGTCGCTCCTATTTCAGATAGCGTATTGGGCTAAGCGGCATCTCAAAGCGTATGAAATGGCGAATAAAATGCACTATTAAAGTTCTATGATAGGGCAATCAGAGACACGATTAGATCATTTTACATTATGGTTAATAAAAGAATTCAGCAAAATTCTATCACATTTGTTCAATTTACATCGCTCCTATTCCAGATAGCGTATTGGGCTAAGCGGCATCTCAAAGCGCATGAAATGTCTAATAAAATGCACTATTAAACTTCTAGGCTAGGGCAAACAGAGACCCGATTAGATCATTTTACATTGAGGTTAATATAAGAATTCAGGGAAATTCTATCACATTTGTTCAATTTAGGTGGCTCCTATTTCAGATAGCGTATTGGGCTATGCGGCATCTCAAAGCGCATGAAATGGCGAGGAAAATGCACTATTAAACTTCTAGGGTAGAGCAAACAGAGACCCGTTTAGTTCATTTTATATTATAGTGAATTTAAGAATGCAGCGAAATTCTCTCACATTTGTTCAAATAACGTCGATCCTATTTCAGATAGGGTATTGGGCTAAGCGGCATCTCAAAGCGCATGAAATGGCGAGTAAAATGCACTATTAAACTTCTAGGATAAGGCAAACAGAGACCCGATTAGATCATTTTATATTTCGGTTAATATAAGAATTCAGCGTAATTCTATCACATTTGTTCAACTTACGTCGCTCCTATTTCAGATAGCGTACTGGGCTAGGCGGCATCTTAAAGCGCGTGGAATGGCGAGTAAAATGCACTACTAAACTTCTATGATAGGGCAATCAGAGACCCAATTAGATCATTTTATATTTTGTTCAATATAAGATTTCAGGGAAATTCTATCACATTTGTTCAATTTACGTCGCTCCTATTTCAGATAGCGTATGGGGCTACGCGGCATCTCAAAGCGCATGAAATGGTGAATAAAATGCACTGCTAAACTTCTAGGCTAGGGCGAACAGAGACCCGATTACATCATTTTAAATTATGGTTAATAAAAGAATTCAGCGAAATTCTATCACATTTGTTCAACTTACATCGCTCCTATTTCTGATAGCGTACTGGGCTAGGCGCCATCTTAAAGCGCGTGGAATGGCGAGTAAAATGCACTATTAAACTTCTAGGGTAAGGCAAACAGAGACCCGATTAGATCATTTTATATTACGGTTAATATAAGAATTCAGCAAAATTCTATCACATTTGTTCAATTTACGTCGCTCCCATTTCAGATAGCGTATTGTGCTACGCGGCATCTCAAAGCGCATGAAATGGCGAGTACAATGCACTATTAAACTTCTACGGTAAGGCAAACAGAGACCCGATTAGATCATTTTATATTACGGTTAATCTAAGAATTCAGCGTAATTGTATCACATTTGTTCAACTTACGTCGCTCCTATTTCAGATAGCGTACTGGGCTAGACGGCATCTTAAAGCGCGTGGAAGGGCGAGTAAAATGCACTACTAAACTTCTATGATAGGGCAATCAGAGACCCGATTAGATCATTTTATATTTTGTTCAATATAAGATTTCGGGGAAATTCTATCACATTTGTTCAATTTACGTCGCTCTATTTCAGATAGCGTATTGGGCTAGACGGTATCTTAAAGCGCCTGGAAGGGCGAGTAAAATGCACTGCTAAACTTCTATGATAGGGCAATCAGAGCCCCAATTAGATCATTTTATATTTTGTTCAATATAAGATTTCAGGGAAATTCTATCACATTTGTTCAATTTACGTCGCTCCTATTTCAGATAGCGTATTGGGCTAAGCGGCATCTCAAAGCGCATGAAATGGCGAATAAAATGCACCATTAAACTTCTAGGCTAGGGCGAACGGAGACCCGATTAGATCATTTTACATTATGGTCAATATATGAATTCAGCGAAATTCTATCACATTTGTTCAATTTACATCGCTCCTATTTCAGATAGCGTATTGGGCTAAGCGGCATCTCAAAGCGTATGAAATGGCGAATAAAATGCACTATTAAAGTTCTATGATAGGGCGAACAGAGACCCGATTAGATCATTTTATATTACGGTTAATATAAGAAATCAGCGAAATTCTATCACATTTGTTCAATTTACGTCGCTCCTATTTCAGATGGCGTACTGGGCTAGACGGCATCTTAAAGCGCGTGGAAGGGCGAGTAAAATGCACTATTGAACTTCGATGATAGGGCAATCAGAGACCCGATTAGATCATTTTATATTTTGGTTAATATAAGGATTCAGCGAAATTCTATCGCTTTTGTTCAACTTACGTCGCTCCTATTTCAGATAGCGTACTGGGCTATGCGGCATCTCAAAGCGCATGAAATGGCGAGCAAAATCCACTATTAAACTTCTAGGGTATGGCAAACAGAGACCCGATTATATCAGTTTAGATTATGGTTAATAAAAGAATTAAGAGTAATTCTATCACATTTGTACAATTTACGTCACTCCTATTTCAGATAGCCTACTGGGCTAGCCGGCACCTTAAAGCGCGTGGAATAGCGAGTAAAATGCACTATTAGCCATCTATGATAGGGCAATCAGAGACCCGATTAGATCATTTCATATTTTGGTTAATATAAGAATTCAGCGAAATCCTATCACGTTTGTTCAATTTACGTCGCTCCTATTCCAGATAGCGTATTGGGCTTAGCGGCATCTTAAAGCGCGTGGAATGGCGAGTAAAATGCACTATTAAACTTCTAGGGTAGGGCAATCAGAGACGCGATTAGATCATTTTATATTTTGGTTAATATAAGAATTCAGCGAAATTCTATCACATTTGTTCAACTTACGTCGCTCCTATTTCAGATAGCGTATTGGGCTAAGCGGCATCTCAAAGCGCATGAAATGGCGAGTGAAATGCACCATTAGACTTCTATGGTAAGGCGAACAGAGACCCGATTAGATCATTTTACATTAAGGTTAATATAAGAATTCACGGAAATTCTATTACATTTGTTCAATTTACGTCGCTCCTATTTCAGATAGCGTATTGGGCTATACGGCATCTCAAAGCGCATGAAATGGCGAGTAAAATGCACTATTAAAATTCTAGGGTAAGGCAAACAGGGACCCGGTTAGATCATTTTATATTACGGTTAATATAAGAATTCAGCGTAATTCTATCACACTTGTTAAACTTACGTCGCTCGTATTTCAGATAGCGTACTGGGCTAGGCGGCATCTTAAAGCGCGTGGAAGGGCGAGTAAAATGCACTATTAAACGTCTAGGCTAGGGCGAACAGAGACCCGATTAGATCATTGTATATTATGGTTAATTTAAGAATTCAACGAAATTCTATCACATTTGTTCGATTTACGTCGCTCCTATTTCAGATAGCGTATTGGGCTAAGCGGCCTCTCAAAGCGGATGAAATGGCGAGTAAAATGCACTATTAAACTTCTAGGGTAAGGCAAACAGAGACCCGATTAGATCATATTACATTATGGTTATTAAAAGAATTAAGAGTAATTCTATCACATTTGTTCAATTTACGTCACTCCTATTTCAGATAGCCTACTGGGCTAGCCGGCATCTTAAAGCGCGTGGAATGGCGAGTAAAATGCACTACTAAACTTCTATGATAGGGCAATCAGAGACCCGATTAGATCATTTTACATTAAGGTTAATATAAGAATTCAGCGAAATTCTATCACATTTGTTCAATTTACGTCGCTCATATTTCAGATAGCCTACTGGGCTAGCCGGCATCTTAAAGCGCGTGGAATAGCGAGTGAAATGCACTATTAAACTTCTAGGGTAGGGCGAACAGAGACCCGATTAGATCATTTTACATTAAGGTTAATATAAGAATTCAGCGAAATTCTATCACATTTGTTCAATTTACGTCGCTCATATTTGAGATAGCCTACTGGGCTAGCCGGCATCTTAAAGCGCGTGGAATAGCGAGTGAAATGCACTATTAAACTTCTAGGGTAGGGCGAACAGAGACCCGATTAGATCATTTTACATTAAGGTTAATATAAGAATTCAGCGAAATTCTATCACATTCGTTCAATTTACGTCGCTCATATTTCAGATAGCGCATTGGGCTAAGCGGCATCTCAAAGCGCATGAAATGTCTAATAAAATGCACTATTAAACTTCTAGGCTAGGGCAAACAGAGACCCGATTAGATCATTTTACATTGAGGTTAATATAAGAATTCAGGGAAATTCTATCACATTTGTTCAATTTAGGTGGCTCCTATTTCAGATAGCGTATTGGGCTATGCGGCATCTCAAAGCGCATGAAATGGCGAGGAAAATGCACTATTAAACTTCTAGGGTAGAGCAAACAGAGACCCGTTTAGTTCATTTTATATTATAGTGAATTTAAGAATGCAGCGAAATTCTCTCACATTTGTTCAAATAACGTCGATCCTATTTCAGATAGGGTATTGGGCTAAGCGGCATCTCAAAGCGCATGAAATGGCGAGTAAAATGCACTATTAAACTTCTAGGATAAGGTAAACAGAGACCCGATTAGATCATTTTATATTTCGGTTAATATAAGAATTCAGCGTAATTCTATCACATTTGTTCAACTTACGTCGCTCCTATTTCAGATAGCGTACTGGGCTAGGCGGCATCTTAAAGCGCGTGGAATGGCGAGTAAAATGCACTACTAAACTTCTATGATAGGGCAATCAGAGACCCAATTAGATCATTTTATATTTTGTTCAATATAAGATTTCAGGGAAATTCTATCACATTTGTTCAATTTACGTCGCTCCTATTTCAGATAGCGTATGGGGCTACGCGGCATCTCAAAGCGCATGAAATGGTGAATAAAATGCACTGCTAAACTTCTAGGCTAGGGCGAACAGAGACCCGATTACATCATTTTAAATTATGGTTAATAAAAGAATTCAGCGAAATTCTATCACATTTGTTCAACTTACATCGCTCCTATTTCTGATAGCGTACTGGGCTAGGCGCCATCTTAAAGCGCGTGGAATGGCGAGTAAAATGCACTATTAAACTTCTAGGGTAAGGCAAACAGAGACCCGATTAGATCATTTTATATTACGGTTAATATAAGAATTCAGCAAAATTCTATCACATTTGTTCAATTTACGTCGTTCCTATTTCAGATAGCATACTGGGCTAGGCGCATCTTAAAGAGCGTGGAATGGCGAGTAAAATGCACTATTAAACTTCTATGATAGGGCAATCAGTGACCCGATTAGATCATTTTATATTTTGGTTAATATAAGAATTCAGCGAAATTCTATCACATTTATTCAATTTACGTCGCTCCTATTTCAGATAGCTTATTGGGCTAAGCGGCATCTCAAAGCGCATGAAATGACGAGTGAAATGCACTATTAAACTTCTAGGGTAGGGCGAACAGAGACTCGATTAGATCAGTTTACATTAATGTTAATATGAGAATTCAGCGAAATTCTATCACATTTGTTCAATTTACGTCGCTCCCATTTCAGATAGCGTATTGTGCTACGCGGCATCTCAAAGCGCATGAAATGGCGAGTACAATGCACTATTAAACTTCTACGGTAAGGCAAACAGAGACCCGATTAGATCATTTTATATTACGGTTAATCTAAGAATTCAGCGTAATTGTATCACATTTGTTCAACTTACGTCGCTCCTATTTCAGATAGCGTACTGGGCTAGACGGCATCTTAAAGCGCGTGGAAGGGCGAGTAAAATGCACTACTAAACTTCTATGATAGGGCAATCAGAGACCCGATTAGATCATTTTATATTTTGTTCAATATAAGATTTCGGGGAAATTCTATCACATTTGTTCAATTTACGTCGCTCTATTTCAGATAGCGTATTGGGCTAGACGGTATCTTAAAGCGCCTGGAAGGGCGAGTAAAATGCACTGCTAAACTTCTATGATAGGGCAATCAGAGCCCCAATTAGATCATTTTATATTTTGTTCAATATAAGATTTCAGGGAAATTCTATCACATTTGTTCAATTTACGTCGCTCCTATTTCAGATAGCGTATTGGGCTAAGCGGCATCTCAAAGCGCATGAAATGGCGAATAAAATGCACCATTAAACTTCTAGGCTAGGGCGAACGGAGACCCGATTAGATCATTTTACATTATGGTCAATATATGAATTCAGCGAAATTCTATCACATTTGTTCAATTTACATCGCTCCTATTTCAGATAGCGTATTGGGCTAAGCGGCATCTCAAAGCGTATGAAATGGCGAATAAAATGCACTATTAAAGTTCTATGATAGGGCGAACAGAGACCCGATTAGATCATTTTATATTACGGTTAATATAAGAAATCAGCGAAATTCTATCACATTTGTTCAATTTACGTCGCTCCTATTTCAGATGGCGTACTGGGCTAGACGGCATCTTAAAGCGCGTGGAAGGGCGAGTAAAATGCACTATTGAACTTCGATGATAGGGCAATCAGAGACCCGATTAGATCATTTTATATTTTGGTTAATATAAGGATTCAGCGAAATTCTATCGCTTTTGTTCAACTTACGTCGCTCCTATTTCAGATAGCGTACTGGGCTATGCGGCATCTCAAAGCGCATGAAATGGCGAGCAAAATCCACTATTAAACTTCTAGGGTATGGCAAACAGAGACCCGATTATATCAGTTTAGATTATGGTTAATAAAAGAATTAAGAGTAATTCTATCACATTTGTACAATTTACGTCACTCCTATTTCAGATAGCCTACTGGGCTAGCCGGCACCTTAAAGCGCGTGGAATAGCGAGTAAAATGCACTATTAGCCATCTATGATAGGGCAATCAGAGACCCGATTAGATCATTTTATATTTTGGTTAATATAAGAATTCAGCGAAATCCTATCACGTTTGTTCAATTTACGTCGCTCCTATTCCAGATAGCGTATTGGGCTTAGCGGCATCTTAAAGCGCGTGGAATGGCGAGTAAAATGCACTATTAAACTTCTAGGGTAGGGCAATCAGAGACCCGATTAGATCATTTTATATTTTGGTTAATATAAGAATTCAGCGAAATTCTATCACATTTGTTCAACTTACGTCGCTCCTATTTCAGATAGCGTATTGGGCTAAGCGGCATCTCAAAGCGCATGAAATGTCGAGTAAAACGCACTATTAAACTTCTAGGGTAGGGCAAACAGAGACCCGATTAGATCATTTTATATTGATCTATTGATCAATTGATCAGCTACGGCACTGCTACCACATCCCTGCCGTGAAAGATCGAGATATTACCCTCGCTTAGTTTCTTTTCTTTAAAGGCTTACGGTCTATCTTTCTTTAAAAGTGTACGAACACAGGCGCGTCGTAGACCGGCAACGGACGACGGTTGCCGATTGCGCGACGAGATTTTTCTGTTGTTTTCTGACCGCGCGCCGCGGTCACCATACGAGAACACGAGGCAGAACCTCTTGCGACTCACCACGTGTACGACCGTGCGACGCAGACAATACCTGTTCTTATTCTGTTATATTAATTGTACATAAATTGAGCGTGTAACGCAAATCGGAGTTATCCATTACGCACACATTCACCTCAATTATTGGTGACCCCGACGTGATCGCGACGTGATCGTGACGTGATTGTGATTGTGATCGTGATCGTGACAAGACAATTTTTTTTTTCTCTTCTCTCCATCGACTGTATTTTTTTAAAGACTTCCGTGAACTTTTTATACCATAGTGTAATTCGCGCAGAACTGCTAAAAGTGTAAGTGATCTCTCCGCTGAAGCAGCAATACAGCCATGAACGCGGATATCCCTGCCATCGCCTCCACGAGCAGAGCGTCGATAGAAAGAGTCGCCGTTCGTATACCGGATTTTTGTCCTAGCGATCCGGAAATGTGGTTCAGCATGGTGGAAAGGAGTTTTGAGGTATCCGGAGTGACCACCGACAGCACCAGGTTCGGGTGTATCCTGAGTGCCCTGGATCCACGTTACGCCACAGAGGTTCGAGACATAATAATGAACCCGCCAGCGACCGGTCAGTATGAAAAACTAAAAACCGAGCTGATCCGACGTTTGAGCGTGTCTCAAGAGCAGAAGACGCGACGCCTCCTGGAGCATGAGGAAATCGGCGATCGGAAACCTTCGCAATTTTTTAGGCATCTGCGCAGCCTAGCCGGGACGCAAGTATCCGACGCCTTATTGCGAACCCTTTGGCTAGGGAGGTTACCGACGAGCACGCAGGTAATTTTAGCCACGCAGAAGGACACGGAACTGGACAAAGTGGCCGAGCTGGCGGACGCTATCACCGATACCAGGCCTCATCGCCATCAAATTGCCGAAGCGTCACCCCCGGCGCCGCAGGAAATCGACGCAGGTAGGTCCCTCGAGGCTTTATTGCAACTGAAAATGTCGCAGCTCGCTCTGTCGCTACGAGAAGAAATAGCGGCGCTTCGTCAAGAAATGACGAGCGATCGTACCTCGCGGAGAGATAGGGAGCCTCGATCCCGTTCACGTCCTCGGAGCCGTTCCGGATCTCGATCGAGGAAGCGCACACATGGCAAGGATGGAATATGCTGGTACCACTGGAGTTTCGGTACCGACGCAAGGGACTGCATTAAGCCGTGCACCTTCCAGGCGGGAAACATTCCGGGCAGTCGTTAACGACGGCTAGCGACCCCAGCCCGACTTTACGCCGTCTCTTCGTCATCGATCACGACACGAAGACGCAATTTTTGGTCGACACAGGCGCCGACCTCTGTGTCTTTCCACGAGCAATGATCCGAGGACGGCGCGAAAAATCATCCTACGAGCTTTCCGCAGCAAATGGCACCACCATCGCAACGTACGGGACTACGACTTTAACTCTCAATTTAGGGTTACGTCGGGTTTTCACATGGAGATTCGTAATCGCCGACGTCTCCAGGCCCATAATCGGGGTCGATTTCCTCGCTCACTTCGGACTAATGGTAGACGTTCGCAATCGCCGTCTCTTAGATCAAGTGACGTCTCTCTCGACACGAGGAATGCCTGCCCGCGAAGCCGTCCCGAGCATCAAAACAGTCTTCGGGGAATCCGCTTATCATGTTCTACTCCAGCGATTTCCCGAAATTACGAAACCGGAAGGAACACCTTCCGAACCAAAACACAGCACGATGCACCACATTCGTACTGCACCAGGTCCACCTGTTACCTGCAAACCACGGCGTCTTGCACCAGGTAGGCTACAGGCAGCCAAAAAGGAATTTGAAACCATGTCGCGATTAGGAACAACCCGACCGTCGGAGAGTAGCTGGTCGTCACCTTTGCACATGGTACCCAAAAAAGGAAGTGACGAATGGAGACCATGTGGCGATTATCGTGCTCTCAACGCCAGGACCTTGCCGGACCGATATCCCGTCAGGCATATTGAAGATTTTACACAAACTTTGCGGGGTAAGAAAATTTTTTCTACCATTGATCTCGTTCGAGCTTACAACCAAATCCCCGTTGCACCCGAAGATATTCCGAAGACAGCTATTACCACTCCTTTCGGATTATTCGAATTTCCGTTCATGTCGTTTGGGTTACGCAACGCGGCTCAAACCTTTCAGCGCTTTATCGATGAAGCGTTGCGAGATTTGAACTTTTGTTTCGCATACATTGACGACATACTGGTGGCTTCAACATCCGAAGAGGAACACCTTCAACACCTCAAGATAGTTTTTGAACGGCTAAAACAATACGGTATAGTGATAAATACTGCAAAATGTATCTTCGGAAGGACGGAGTTAAAATTTTTAGGCTACCTGGTGTCGGAATCAGGCACCCGACCATCCACCGAAAAGGTTGAGGCCATTTTAAAGTATCCACGGCCGACCACAGCGAAACAATTACGGCAGTTTTTAGGTATGGTAAATTTTTATAGACGTTTCATACCTAAAGCCGCACAGGTACATGCACCTCTGAACGACATGCTGGCGGACAATATAAAAGGCAGCGCACCTGTAAATTGGACACCAGACGCCACCGCAGCATTTGAAGACTCTAAAAAGGCGTTAGTAGAGGCTACTCTACTAACACACCCTGAAATCGACGCACCATTGGCCATCATATGCGACGCCTCGAATTCTGCTGTTGGCGCCGCGCTTCAACAACGCATCGGTGATAATTGGGAACCACTGGGTTTCTTTTCAAAAAAACTCAGCTCAACGGAACAGAAATACGCTACATACGACAGAGAATTACTCACTATCTACCTCGCAGTCAAATATTTCCGTCATATGATCGAGGGAAGAACTTTCACTATCTTCACAGACCATAAACCAATCATTTACGCTTTCCAACAGAAACCAGAAAAATTCACCCCAAGACAATTTCGATATCTCAGCTTCATTAGTGAATTCTCAACGGACATCCGCTACGTAGCAGGTCGAGATAACGTTGTCGCCGATGCGTTGTCAAGAGTGGACGAAATCGAAGAGATTTTGGATTTTGAAATGCTGGCCAAATCGCAAGAAGAAGACGAGGAATTACTGACGTACTTACAAGGCAACACCGGTTTGAATTTAAAACGCATATCCATTCCTGGAAGTACACAACAAATTTACTGTGACATATCTACAGACACCGTTCGCCCTTTCCTCACAAAATCGTTTCGTCAAACTGCATTCAACGCACTACACAAAATATCGCATCCAGGAATCAACGCCACTGTCAAACTGATCACGCAAAGGTACGTTTGGCCATCGATCAAAACAGACTGCAGAAGATGGGCCCGGAACTGTATCCAATGTCAACGCTCCAAGATCACCAGGCACGTATCAGCACCCCTCGGTTCTTTTTCGCGACCATCGGCGAGGTTCGAACATGTTCATTTGGACATTGTCATCCTACCGGTCTCCGAAGGATACAGATATTGCCTTACCTGTGTGGATCGCTTTACGCGCTGGCCTGAAGCAATACCTCTCCGCGACCAGGAAGCAGCCACAGTAGCTCGAGCCTTTTACGAGGGGTGGATTGTTCGGTTTGGAACGCCGCTAAGGATCACCACGGACCAAGGTAGACAGTTTGAGTCCAATCTTTTTAAACAATTAAGTTTGTTAACAGGTAGCAGACATCTAAGAACTACGGCATATCACCCGGCGGCTAATGGGATGGTGGAAAGGTTCCACCGTCAGTTAAAGGCAGCCATACGTTGCCATGAAAATCAACGTTGGACAGAGATTCTTCCCACCACGTTGCTGGGTATTCGTTCAGCCTGGAGGGAAGATTTAAAAGCAACGACAGCAGAGTTGGTGTACGGCGAACCATTGCGACTTCCTGGAGAATTCCTGTCTCCGCGTCTAGGTGAAGCTGACACTGACGCAACTTCATTTGTAAAGGAACTGCGACAACATTTCCAGGATCTGAGCCCATTCGCAGGTTCTCACCATGGGTCACGGCGGACCTTCGTGTACAAAGACCTTGCCAGTTCCGAGCATGTTTTCGTACGACACGACTCATCGAAAGGCATTCTACAACAACCTTATGATGGACCATATCGTGTCATTAGCCGCGGACATAAAACCTTTCTAATAGACCGTCAAGGAAAACATGTCACAATTTCAATCGAGAGGTTAAAACCCGCGTATATTGTAAGTGATCATTTAACACATAAAAATTGTAATAATTCCGACACAGAACCAAATGTATCTCGCGATATTGTAACACCACAATTTACCACCCGCGCAGGTAGGCGAGTACGATTTCTCGACAGATTTCAAGCTGGATTTTCGTGATTAGGTAAATCACTGGCAGGGGGGTGATGTAGCAGCTACGGCACTGCTACCACATCCCTGCCGTGAAAGATCGAGATATTACCCTCGCTAACTTTCTTTTCTTATAATGCTTACGGTCTATCTTTCTGTAAAAGTGTACGAACACAGGCGCGTCGTAGACCGGCAACGGACGACGGTTGCCGATTGCGCGACGAGTTTTTTCTGTTGATTTCTGACCGCGAGCCGCGGTCACCATACGAGAACACGAGGCAGAACCTCTTGCCACTCACCACGTGTACGACCGTGCGACGCAGACAATACCTGTTCTTATTCTGTTATATTAATTGTAAATAAATTGAGCGTGTAACGCAAATCGGAGTTATCCATTACGCACACATTCACCTCAGCACTATTAAACTTCTAGGCTAGGGCAAACAGAGACCCGATTAGATCATTTTACATTAAGGTTAATATAAGAATTCAGGGAACTTCTATCACATTTGTTCAATTTACGTTGCTCCTATTTCAGATAGCGTATTGGGCTAAGCGGCATCTCAAAGCGCATTAAATGGCGAGCAAAATGCACTATTAAACTTCTAGGGTATGGCAAACAGAGACCCGATTATATCATTTTATATTATGGGTAATTTAAGAATTCAACGAAATTCTATCACACTTGTTCAATTTACGTCGCTCCTATTTCAGAAAGCGTATTGGGCTAAGCGGCATCTCAAAGCGCATGAAATGGCGAGCAAAATGCACTATTAAACTTCTAGGGTAGGGCAAACAGAGACCCGATTAGATCATTTTATATTATTGTTAATTTAATCATTAAGCAAAATTCTATCACATTTGTTCAATTTACGTCGTTCCTATTTCAGATAGCGTACTGAGCTAGGCGGCATCTCAAAGCGCATGAAATAGGGAGTGAAATGCACTATTACACTTCTAGGGTAGGGCGAACAGAGACCCGATGAGATCATTTTATATTATGGTTAATTTAAGAATTCAACGAAATTCTATCACACTTGTTCAATTTACGTCGCTCCTATTTCAGATAGCGTATTGGGCTAAACGGCATCTCAAAACGCATGAAATGGCGAGTACAATGCACTATTAAACATCTAGGGTAAGGCAAACAGGGACCCGATTAGATCATTTTATATTACGGTTAATATAAGAATTCAGCAAAATTCTATCACATTTGTTCAACTTACGTCGCTCCTATTTCAGATAGCGTACTGGGCTAGGCGGCATCTTAAAGCGCGTGGAATGGCGAGTACAATGCACTATTAAACTTCTATGATAGGGCAATCAGAGACCCAATTAGATCATTTTATATTTTGTTCAATATAAGATTTCAGGGAAATTCTATCACATTTGTTCAATTTACGTCGCTCCTATTTCAGATAGCGTATTGGGCTACGCGGCATCTCAAAGCGCATGAAATGGCGAATAAAATGCACTACTAAACTTCTAGGCTAGGGCGAACAGAGACCCGATTACATCATTTTAAATTATGGTTAATAAAAGAATTCAGCGATATTCTATCACATTTGTTCACTTTACGTCGCTCCTATTTCAGATAGCTTATTGGGCTAAGCGGCATCTCAAAGCGCATGAAATGTCGAGTGAAATGCACTATTAAACTTCTAGGCTAGGGCGAACAGAGACCCGATTAGATCATTTTACATTATGGTTCATAAAAGAATTCAGCGAAATTCTATCACATTTGTTCAATTTACGTCGCTCCCATTTCAGATAGCGTATTGGGCTACGCGGCATCTCAAAACGCATGAAATGGCGAGTACAATGCACTATTAAACATCTAGGGTAAGGCAAACAGGGACCCGATTAGATCATTTTATATTACCGTTAATTTAAGGATTCAGCAAAATTCTATCACATTTGTTCAATTTTCGTCGCTCCTATTTTAGATAGCGTACTGGGCTAGGCGGTAACTTAAAGCGCGTGGAATGGCGAGTAAAATGCACTATTAAACCTCTAGGCTAGGGCGAACAGAGACCCGATTAGATCATTTTACATTATGGTTCATAAAAGAATTCAGCGAAATTCTATCACATTTGTTCAACTTACGTTGCTCCTATTTCAGATAGCGTATTGGGCTAAGAGGCATCTCAAAGCGCATGAAATGGCGAGTGAAATGCACTATTAGACTTCTATGGTAGGGCGATCAGAGACCCGATTAGATCATTTTACATTAAGGTTAATATAAGAATTCACAGAAATTCTATCACATTTGTTCAATTTACGTCGCTCCTATTTCAGATAGCATATTGGGCTATGCGGCATCTCAATGCACATGCAATGGCGAGTGAAATGCACTATTAAACTTCTAGGGTACGGCAAACAGAGACCCGATTAGATCATTTTATATTACGGTTAATATAAGATTTCAGGGAAATTCTATCACATTTGTTCAATTTACTTCGCTCCTATTTCAGATGGCGTATTGGGCTAAGCGGCATCTCGAAGCGCATGAAATGGCGAGTGTAATGCACTATTAAACTTATAGGATATGGCAAACAGAGACCCGGTTAGATCATTTTATATTACGGTTAATATAAGAATGCAGCGTAATTCCATCACATTTGTTCAACTTACGTCGCTCCTATTTCAGATAGCGTACTGGGCTAGGCGGCATCTCAAAGCGCATGAAATGGCGAGTAAAATGCACTATTAAACTTCTAGGGTAGGACAAACGGAGACCCGATTAGATCATTTTATATTATGGTTAATTTAAGAATTCAGCGAAATTCTATCACATTTGTTCAATTTACGTCGCTCCTATTTCAGATAGCGTATTGGGCTAAGCGGCATTTCAAAGCGCATGAAATGGCGAGTAAAATGCACTATTAAACTTCTAGGGTAGGACAAACAGAGACCCGATTAGATCATTTTATATTATGGTTAATTTAAGAATTCAGCGAAATTCTATCACATTTGTTCAATTTACGTCGCTCCTATTTCAGATAGCGTATTGGGCTAAGCGGCATTTCAAAGCGCATGAAATGGCGAGTAAAATGCACTTTTAAACTTCTAGGATAAGCCAAACAGAGACCCGATTAGATCATTTTATATTACGGTTAATATAAGAATGCAGCGTAATTCTATCACATTTGTTCAACTTACGTCGCTCCTATTTAAGATAGCGTATCGGGCTAAGCGGCATCTCAAAGCGCATGAAATGGCGAGTAAAATGCACTATTAAACTTCTACGGTAGGGCAAACAGAGACCCGATTAGATCATTTTATATTATGGTTAATTTAAGAATTCAGCAAAATTCTATCACATTTGTTCAATTTACGTCGCTCCTATTTCAGATAGCGTACTGGGCTAGGCGGCACCTTAAAGCGCGTGGAATGGCGAGTGAAATTCACTATTTAACTTCGATGATAGGGCAATCAGGGACCTGATTAGATCATTTTATATTTGGGTTAATATAATAATTCAGGGAAATTCTATCACATTTGTTCAATTTACGTCGCTCCTATTTCAGATAGCGTATTGGGCTAAGTGGCATCTCAAAGCGCATGAAATGGCGAATAAAATGCACCATTAAACTTCTAGGCTAGGGCGAACGGAGACCCGATTAGATCATTTTACATTATGGTCAATATATGAATTCAGCGAAATTCTATCACATTTGTTCAATTTACATCGCTCCTATTTCAGATAGCGTATTGGGCTAAGCGGCATCTCAAAGCGTATGAAATGGCGAATAAAATGCACTATTAAAGTTCTATGATAGGGCGAACAGAGACCCGATTAGATCATTTTACATTAAGGTTAATATAAGAATTCAGCGAAATTCTATCACATTTGTTCAATTTACGTCGCTCCTATTTCAGATAGCGTATTGGGCTAAGCGGCATCTCAAAGCGCATTAAATGGCGAGCAAAATGCACTATCAAACATCTAGGGTATTGCAAACGGAGACCCGATTAGATCATTTTATATTTTGGTTAATATAAGAAATCAGCGAAATTCTATCACACTTGTTCAATTTACGTCGCTCGTATTTCAGATAGCGTATTGGGCTGAGAGGCATCTCAAAGCGCATGAAATGTCGAGTAAAATGCACTATTAAACTTCTAGGGTAGGGTGAACAGAGAACCGATTAGATCATTTTACATTAAGGTTAATATAAGAATTCAGGGAAATCCTATCACGTTTATTCAATTTACGTCGCTCCTATTTCAGATAGCGTATTGTGCTAAGCGGCATCTCAAAGCGCATGAAATGGCGTGCAAAATGCACTGTTAAACTTCTAGGGTAGGGCAAACAGAGACCCGATTAGATCATTTCATATTATGGTTTATTTAAGAATTCAGAAAAATTCTATCAAATTTGTTATAATTTACGTCGCTCCTATTTCAGATAGCTTATTGGGCTAAGCGGTATCTCAAAGCGCATGAAATGACGAGTGAAATGCACTACTAAACTTCTAGGATAGGGCAAACAGAGACCCGATCAGATCATTTAATATTACGGTTAATATAAGAATTCAGCGTAATTCTATCACATTTGTTCAACTACGTCGCTCCTATTTCAGACAGCATACTGGGCTAGGCGGCATCTTAAAGCGCGTGGAATGGCGAGTAAAATGCACTATTAAACTTCTATGATAGGGCTATCAGAGACCTGATTAGATCATTTTATATTTTGGTTAATATAAGAATTCAGCGAAATTCTATCACATTTGTTCAATTTACGTCGCTCCTATTTCCGGTAGCGTATTGGGCTAAGCGGCATCTCAAAGCGCATGAAATGGCGAATAAAATGCACTATTAATCTTCTCGGCTAGGGCGAACAGAAACCCGATTAGATCATTTTATATTATGGTTAATTTAAGAATTCAGGGAAATTCTATCAAATTTGTTCAATTTACGTCGCTCCTATTTCAGATAGCGTACTGGGCTAGGCGGCATCTTAAAGCGCGTGGAATGGCGAGTGAAATTCACTATTTAACTTCGATGATAGGGCAATCAGGGACCCGATTAGATCATTTTATATTTAGGTTAATATAAGAATTCAGGGAAATTCTATCACATTTGTTCAATTTACGTCGCTCCTATTTCAGATAGCGTATTTGGATAAGCGGCGTCTCAAAGCGCATGAAATGGCGAGTAAAATGCAATACTAAACTTCTAGGGTAGGGCGAACAGAGAACCGATTAGATCATTTTACGTTAAGGTTAATATAAGAATTCAGGGAAATCCTATCACGTTTGTTCAATTTACGTCGCTCCTATTTCAGATAGCTTATTGGGCTAAGCGGCATCTCAAAGCGCATGAAATGGCGAGTAAAATGCAATACTAAACTTCTAGGATAAGGCAAACTGAGACCCGATTAGGTCATTTTATATTACGGTTAATATAAGAATTAAGCGTAATTCTATCACATTTGTTCAACTTACGTCGCTCCTATTTTAGATAGCGTACTGGGCTAGGCGGCATCTTAAAGCGCGTGGAATGGCGAGTAAAATGCACTACTAAACTTCTATGATAGGGCAATCAGAGACCCGATTAGATCATTTTATATTTTGTTTAATATAAGACTTCAGGGAAATTCTATCACATTTGTTCAATTTACATCGCTCCTATTTCAGATAGGTTACAGGGCTAAGCGGCATCTTAAAGCGCATGAAATGACGAGAGAAATGCACTATCAAACTTCTAGGGTAGGGCGAACAGAGACCCGATTAGATCATTTTACATTAAGGTTAATATAAGAATTCAGCGAAATTCTATCACATTTGTTCAATTTACGTCGCTGATATTTCAGATAGCGTATTGGGCTAAGCGGCATCTCAAAGCGCATGAAATGGCGAATAAAATGCACTATTAAACTTCCAGGCTATGGCAGACAGAGACCCGATTTGATCATTTTATATTATGGTTAATTTAAGAATTCAACGAAATTCTATCACACTTGTTCAATTTACGTCCTTCCTATTTCAGATAGCGTACTGGGCTAGGCGGCATCTTAGAGCGCGTGGAATGGCGAGTAAAATACCCTATGAAACTTCTATGATAGGGCAATAAGAGACCCGATTAGATCATTTTATATTTTGGTTAATATAAGGATTCAGCGAAATTCTATCACATTTGTTCAATTTACATCGCTCCTATTTCAGATAGGTTACAGGGCTAAGCGGCATCTTAAAGCGCATGAAATGACGAGAGAAATGCACTATCAAACTTCTAGGGTAGGGGGAACAGAGACCCGATTAGATCATTTTACATTAAGGTTAATATAAGAATTCAGCGAAATTCTATCACATTTGTTCAATTTACGTCGCTCCTATTTCAGATAGCGTACTGGGCTAGGCGTCATCTTAAAGCGCGTGGAATGGCGAGTAAAATGCACTATTAAACTTCTATGATAGGGCAATCAGAGACCCGATTAGATCATTTTATATTTTGGTTAATATAAGGATTCAGCGAAATTCTATCACATTTGTTCAATTTACGTCGCTCCTATTTCAGATAGCGTGTTGGGCTAAGCGGCATCTCAAAGCGCATGAAATGGCGAGTGAAATGCACTGTCAAACTTCTAGGATAATTCAAACAGAGACCCCGTTAGATCATTTTATATTACGGTTAATATAAGACTTCAGGGAAATTCTATCACATTTGTTCAACTTACGTCGCTCCTATTTCAGATAGCGTACTGGGCTAGGCGGCATCTTAAAGCGCGTGGAATGGCGAGTACAATGCACTATTAAACTTCTATGATAGGGCAATCAGAGACCCAATTAGATCATTTTATATTTTGTTCAATATAAGATTTCAGGGAAATTCTATCACATTTGTTCAATTTACGTCGCTCCTATTTCAGATAGCGTATTGGGCTACGCGGCATCTCAAAGCGCATGAAATGGCGAATAAAATGCACTACTAAACTTCTAGGCTAGGGCGAACAGAGACCCGATTACATCATTTTAAATTATGGTTAATAAAAGAATTCAGCGATATTCTATCACAT
Source organism: Macropis europaea (assembly GCA_916610135.2). NCBI lineage: Eukaryota > Metazoa > Arthropoda > Insecta > Hymenoptera > Melittidae > Macropis > Macropis europaea. Next base: position 1,602 of record CAKAJE020001662.1, on the reverse strand, counting down.
TTGTTCACTTTACGTCGCTCCTATTTCAGATAGCTTATTGGGCTAAGCGGCATCTCAAAGCGCATGAAATGTCGAGTGAAATGCACTATTAAACTTCTAGGCTAGGGCGAACAGAGACCCGATTAGATCATTTTACATTATGGTTCATAAAAGAATTCAGCGAAATTCTATCACATTTGTTCAATTTACGTCGCTCCCATTTCAGATAGCGTATTGGGCTACGCGGCATCTCAAAGCGCGTGGAAGGGCGAGTAAAATGCACTATTAAACTTCTAGGGTAAGCCAAACAGATACCCGATTAGATCATTTTATATTACGGTTAATATAAGAATGCAGCGTAATTCTATCACATTTGTTCAACTTACGTCGCTCCTATTTAAGATAGCGTATCGGGCTAACCGGCATCTCAAAGCGCATGAAATGGCGAGTAAAATGCACTATGAAACTTCTAGGGTAGGGCAAACAGAGACCCGATTAGATCATTTTATATTACCGTTAATTTAAGGATTCAGCAAAATTCTATCACATTTGTTCAATTTACGTCGCTCCTATTTTAGATAGCGTACTGGGCTAGGCGGTAACTTAAAGCGCGTGGAATGGCGAGTAAAATGCACTATTAAACCTCTAGGCTAGGGCGAACAGAGACCCGATTAGATCATTTTACATTATGGTTCATAAAAGAATTCAGCGAAATTCTATCACATTTGTTCAACTTACGTTGCTCCTATTTCAGATAGCGTATTGGGCTAAGAGGCATCTCAAAGCGCATGAAATGGCGAGTGAAATGCACTATTAGACTTCTATGGTAGGGCGATCAGAGACCCGATTAGATCATTTTACATTAAGGTTAATATAAGAATTCACAGAAATTCTATCACATTTGTTCAATTTACGTCGCTCCTATTTCAGATAGCATATTGGGCTATGCGGCATCTCAATGCACATGCAATGGCGAGTGAAATGCACTATTAAACTTCTAGGGTAGGGCAAACAGAGACCCGATTAGATCATTTTATATTACGGTTAATATAAGATTTCAGGGAAATTCTATCACATTTGTTCAATTTACTTCGCTCCTATTTCAGATGGCGTATTGGGCTAAGCGGCATCTCGAAGCGCATGAAATGGCGAGTATAATGCACTATTAAACTTCTAGGATATGGCAAACAGAGACCCGGTTAGATCATTTTATATTACGGTTAATATAAGAATGCAGCGTAATTCCATCACATTTGTTCAACTTACGTCGCTCCTATTTCAGATAGCGTACTGGGCTAGGCGGCATCTCAAAGCGCATGAAATGGCGAGTAAAATGCACTATTAAACTTCTAGGGTAGGACAAACGGAGACCCGATTAGATCATTTTATATTATGGTTAATTTAAGAATTCAGCGAAATTCTATCACATTTGTTCAATTTACGTCGCTCCTATTTCAGATAGCGTATTGGGCTAAGCGGCATTTCAAAGCGCATGAAATGGCGAGTAAAATGCACTATTAAACTTCTAGGGTAGGACAAACAGAGACCCGATTAGATCATTTTATATTATGGTTAATTTAAGAATTCAGCGAAATTCTATCACATTTGTTCAATTTACGTCGC
>CAKAJE020001661.1:0-24924 GCA_916610135.2 Macropis europaea | reverse complement strand
GTTCAATTTACATCGCTCCTATTTCAGATAGCGTATTGGGCTAAGCGGCATCTCAAAGTGCATGAAATGACGAGTAAAATGCACTATGAAACTTCTAGGGCAGGGCAAACAGAGACACGATTAGATCATTTTACATTATGGTTAATAAAAGAATTAAGTGAAATTCTATCACATTTGTTCAATTTACATCGCTCCTATTTCAGATAGCGTATTGGGCTAAGCGGCATCTCAAAGTGCATGAAATGACGAGCAAAATGCACTATGAAACTTCTAGGGCAGGGCAAACAGAGACCCGATTAGATCATTTTATATTTTGGGTAATATAAGAATTCTGCGAAATTCTATCACATTTGTTCAATTTACGTCGCTCCTAGTTCAGATAGCTTATTGGGCTAAGCGGCATCTCAAAGCGCTTGAAATGACCAGAGAAATGCAGTATTAAACTTCTAGGGTAGGGTAAACAGAGACCCGAATAGATCATTTTATACTATGGTTAATTTAAGAATTCAGCAAAATTCTATCACATTTGTTCAATTTACGTCGCTCCTATTGCAGATAGCGTATTGGGCTAAGCGGCATCTCAAAGCGCATGAAATGGCGAGTAAAATGCACGATTAAACTTCTAGGGTAAGGCAAACAGAGACCCGATTAGGTCATTTTATATTATGGTTAATTTAAGAATACAGCAAAGTTCTATCACATTTGTTCAACTTACGTCGCTCCTATTTCAGATAGCGTACTGGGCTGGTTGGCATCTTAAAGCGCTTGTAATGGCGAGTAAAATGCTCTATTAAACTTCTATAATAGGGCAATAAGAGACCCGATTAGATCATTTTATATTTTGGTTAATATAAGAATTCTGCGAAATTCTATCACGTTTGTTCAATTGACGTCGCTCCTATTTCAGATAGCGTATTGGGCTAAGCGGTATCTCAAAGCGCATTAAGTGGCGAGTAAAATGCAGTATTAAACTTCTATGATAGGGCAATCAGAGACCCGATTAGATCATTTTATATTTTGGTTAATATAAGAATTCAGCGAAATTCTATCACATTTTTTCAATTTACGTCGCTCCTATTTCAGATTGCGTATTGGGCTAACCGGCATCTCAAAGCGCATGAAATGACGAGTGAAATGCACTATTAAACTTCTAGGGTGGGGTGAACAGAGACCCGAATAGATCATTTTACATTAAGGTTCATGTAAGAATTCAGCAAAATTCTATCACATTTGTTCAATTTACGTCGCTCCTATTTCAGATAGCGTAATGGGCTAAGCGGCATCTCAAAGCGCATGAAATCGCGAGTGAAATGCACTATTAAACTTCTAGGGTAAGACAAAGAGAGACCCGATTAGATCATTTTATATTACGGTTAATATAAGAATGCAGCGTAATTCTATCACATTTGTTCAATTTACGTCGCTCCTATTTCAGATAGCCTACTGGGCTATGCGGCATCTTAAAGCGCGTGAAATGTCGAGTAAAATGCACTATTAAACTTCTAGGGTAGGGCAAACGGAGACCCGATTAGATCATTTTATATTATGGTTAATTTAAGAATTCAACAAAATTCTATCACATTTGTTCAATTTACGTCGCTCCTATTTCAGATAGAGTATTGGGCTAAGCGGTATCTCAAAGCGCATGAAATGGCGAGTAAAATGCACTATTAAACTTCTAGGGTAGGGCAAACAGAGACCTGATTAGATCATTTTATGTTTTGGTTAATATAAGAATTCAGCGAAATTCTATCACATTTGTTCAATTTACGTCGCTCCTATTTCAGATGGCGTATTGGGCTAGGCGGCATCTTAAAGCGCGTGGAATGGCGAGTAAAATGCACTATTAAACTTCTAGGGTAGGGCGAAGAGAGACCCGATTAGATCATTTTCTATTATGGTTAATTTAAGAATTCAGCAAAATTCTATCACATTTGTTCAATTTACGTCGCTCCTATTTCAGATAGCGTACTGGGCTAGCCGGCATCTTAAAGCGCGTGGAATGACGAGTAAAATGCACTATTAATCTTCTAGGGTAGGGCAAACAGAGACCAGATTAGATCATTTTATATTACGGTTAATTTTAGAATTCAGCAAAATTCTATCACATTTGTTCAATTTACGTCGCTCCTATTTCAGATAGCCTACTGGGCTAGGCGGAATCTTAAAGCGCGTGGAATGGCGAGCAAAATGCACTATTAACCTTCAATGATAGGGCAATCAGAGACCCGATTAGATCATTTTGTATTTGGGTTAATATAAGAATTCAGCGAAATTCAATCACATTTGTTCAATTTACGTCGCTCCTATTTCAGATAGCGTATTGGGCTAAGCGGCATCTCAAAGCGCATGAAATGGCGAGTGAATTGCACTATTAAACTTATAGGGTAGGGCAATCAGAGACCCGATTAGATCATTTTACATTATGGTTAATAAAAGAATTCAGCGAAATTCTATCACATTTGTTCAATTTACATCGCTCCTATTTCAGGTAGCGTATTGGGCTAAGCGGCATCTCACAGCGTATGAAATGACGTGTAAAATGCACTATTAAACTTCTATGATAGGGCAAACAGAGACCCGATCAGATCATTTTATATTTTGGTTAACATAAGAATTCAGCGAAATTCTATCACATTTGTTCAACTTACGTCGCTCCTATTTCAAATAGCGTACTGGGCTAGGCGGCACCTTAAAGCGCGTGGAATTGCGAGTAAAATGCACTACTAAACTTCTATGATAGGGCAATCAGAGACCCGATTAGAACATTTTATATTTTGCTTAATATAAGATTTCAGGGAAATTCTAACAGATTTATTCAATTTACGTCGCATCTATTTCAGATAGCGTATTAGGCTAAGCGGCATCTCAAAGCGCATGAAATGGCGAATAAAATGCACTATTAAACTTCTAGGATAAGGCAAACAGAGACCCGATTAGATCATTTTATATTACGGTTAATATAAGAATTCAGCGTACTTCTATCACATTTGTTCAATTTACGTCGCTCCTATTTCAGATAGCCTACTGGGCTAGGCGGCATCTTAAAGCGCGTGGAATGGCGAGTAAAATGCACTATTAACCTTCTATGATAGGGCAATCAGAGACCCGATTAGATCATTTTATATTTTGGTTAACATAATAATTCAGCGAAATTCTATCACATTTGTTCAACTTACGTCGCTCCTATTTCAGATAGCGTACTGGGCTAGGCGGCATCTTAAAGCGCGCGAAAGGGCGAGTAAAATGCACTACTAATCTTCTATGATAGGGCAATCAGAGATCCGATTAGATCATTTTATATTTTGTTTAATATAAGAATTCAGGGAACTTCTATCACATTTGCTCAATTTACGTCGCTCCTATTTCACATAGCGTATTGGGCTGAGCGGCATCTCAAAGCGCATGAATTGGCGTGTAAAAGGCACTATTAAACTTCTAGGATAAGGCAAACAGAGACCCGATTAGATCATTTTATATTTTGGTTAATAAAAGAAATCAGTGAAATTCTGTCACATTTGTTCAATTTACATCGCTCCTATTTCAGGTAGCGTATTACGCTAAGCGGCATCTCAAAGCGCATGAAATGGCGAATAAAATGCACTATTAAACTTCTAGGCTAGGGCGAACAGAAACCCGATTAGATCATTTACACTATGGTTAATAAAAGAATTCAGCGAAATTCTATCACATTTGTTCAATTTACGTCGCTCCTATTTCAGATAGCGTACTGGGCTAGGCGGCACCTTAAAGCGCGTGGGATGGCGAGTCAAATGCTGTATTAAACTTCTATGATAGGGCAATCAGAGACCCGATTAGATCATTTTATATTACGGTTAATATAAGAATTCAGCGTAATTCTATCACATTCGTTCAATTTACGTTGCTCCTATTTCAGATAGCCTACTGGGCTAGGCGGCATCTTAAAGCGCGTGGAGTGGCGAGTAAAATGCACTATTAACCTTCAATGATAGGGCAATCAGAGACCCGATTAGATCATTTTGTATTTGGGTTAATATAAGAATTCAGCGAAATTCTATCACATTTGTTCAATTTACGTCGCTCCTATTTCAAATCGCGTATTGGGCTAAGCGGCATCTCAAAGGGCATGAAATGGCGAGTAGAATGCACTATTAAATTTCAGGGTAGGGCAAACAGAGACCCGATTAGATCATTTTATATTACGGTTAATACAAGGATTCAGCGAAATTCTATCACATTTGTTCAATTTACGTCGCTGCTATTTCAGATAGCGTATTGTACAAAGCGGCATCTCAAAGCGCATGAAATGGCGCGTAAAATGCACTGTTAAACTTCTAGGGTAGAGCGAACATAGACCCGATCAGATCATTTCATATTAGGGATGATTTAAGAATTCAGCAAGATTCTATCACATTTGTTCAATTTACGTCGCTCCTATTTCAGATAGCCTACTGGGCTAGGCGGAATCTTAAAGCGCGTGGAATGGCGAGCAAAATGCACTATTAACCTTCAATGATAGGGCAATCAGAGACCCGATTAGATCATTTTGTATTTGGGTTAATATAAGAATTCAGCGAAATTCTATCACATTTGTTCAATTTACGTCGCTCCTATTTCAGATAGCGTATTGGGCTAAGCGGCATCTCAAAGCGCATGAAATGGCGAGTGAATTGCACTATTAAACTTATAGGGTAGGGCAATCAGAGACCCGATTAGATCATTTTACATTATGGTTAATAAAAGAATTCAGCGAAATTCTATCACATTTGTTCAATTTACATCGCTCCTATTTCAGGTAGCGTATTGGGCTAAGCGGCATCTCACAGCGTATGAAATGACGTGTAAAATGCACTATTAAACTTCTATGATAGGGCAAACAGAGACCCGATCAGATCATTTTATATTTTGGTTAACATAAGAATTCAGCGAAATTCTATCACATTTGTTCAACTTACGTCGCTCCTATTTCAAATAGCGTACTGGGCTAGGCGGCACCTTAAAGCGCGTGGAATTGCGAGTAAAATGCACTACTAAACTTCTATGATAGGGCAATCAGAGACCCGATTAGAACATTTTATATTTTGCTTAATATAAGATTTCAGGGAAATTCTAACAGATTTATTCAATTTACGTCGCATCTATTTCAGATAGCGTATTAGGCTAAGCGGCATCTCAAAGCGCATGAAATGGCGAATAAAATGCACTATTAAACTTCTAGGATAAGGCAAACAGAGACCCGATTAGATTATTTTATATTACGGTTAATATAAGAATTCAGCGTACTTCTATCACATTTGTTCAATTTACGTCGCTCCTATTTCAGATAGCCTACTGGGCTAGGCGGCATCTTAAAGCGCGTGGAATGGCGAGTAAAATGCACTATTAACCTTCTATGATAGGGCAATCAGAGACCCGATTAGATCATTTTATATTTTGGTTAACATAATAATTCAGCGAAATTCTATCACATTTGTTCAACTTACGTCGCTCCTATTTCAGATAGCGTACTGGGCTAGGCGGCATCTTAAAGCGCGCGAAAGGGCGAGTAAAATGCACTACTAATCTTCTATGATAGGGCAATCAGAGATCCGATTAGATCATTTTATATTTTGTTTAATATAAGATTTCAGGGAACTTCTATCACATTTGCTCAATTTACGTCGCTCCTATTTCACATAGCGTATTGGGCTGAGCGGCATCTCAAAGCGCATGAATTGGCGTGTAAAAGGCACTATTAAACTTCTAGGATAAGGCAAACAGAGACCCGATTAGATCATTTTATATTTTGGTTAATAAAAGAAATCAGTGAAATTCTGTCACATTTGTTCAATTTACATCGCTCCTATTTCAGGTAGCGTATTACGCTAAGCGGCATCTCAAAGCGCATGAAATGGCGAATAAAATGCACTATTAAACTTCTAGGCTAGGGCGAACAGAAACCCGATTAGATCATTTACACTATGGTTAATAAAAGAATTCAGCGAAATTCTATCACATTTGTTCAATTTACGTCGCTCCTATTTCAGATAGCGTACTGGGCTAGGCGGCACCTTAAAGCGCGTGGGATGGCGAGTCAAATGCTGTATTAAACTTCTATGATAGGGCAATCAGAGACCCGATTAGATCATTTTATATTACGGTTAATATAAGAATTCAGCGTAATTCTATCACATTCGTTCAATTTACGTTGCTCCTATTTCAGATAGCCTACTGGGCTAGGCGGCATCTTAAAGCGCGTGGAGTGGCGAGTAAAATGCACTATTAACCTTCAATGATAGGGCAATCAGAGACCCGATTAGATCATTTTGTATTTGGGTTAATATAAGAATTCAGCGAAATTCTATCACATTTGTTCAATTTACGTCGCTCCTATTTCAAATCGCGTATTGGGCTAAGCGGCATCTCAAAGGGCATGAAATGGCGAGTAGAATGCACTATTAAATTTCAGGGTAGGGCAAACAGAGACCCGATTAGATCATTTTATATTACGGTTAATACAAGGATTCAGCGAAATTCTATCACATTTGTTCAACTTACGTCGCTCCTATTTCAAATAGCGTACTGGGCTAGGCGGCACCTTAAAGCGCGTGGAATTGCGAGTAAAATGCACTACTAAACTTCTATGATAGGGCAATCAGAGACCCGATTAGAACATTTTATATTTTGCTTAATATAAGATTTCAGGGAAATTCTAACAGATTTATTCAATTTACGTCGCATCTATTTCAGATAGCGTATTAGGCTAAGCGGCATCTCAAAGCGCATGAAATGGCGAATAAAATGCACTATTAAACTTCTAGGATAAGGCAAACAGAGACCCGATTAGATTATTTTATATTACGGTTAATATAAGAATTCAGCGTACTTCTATCACATTTGTTCAATTTACGTCGCTCCTATTTCAGATAGCCTACTGGGCTAGGCGGCATCTTAAAGCGCGTGGAATGGCGAGTAAAATGCACTATTAACCTTCTATGATAGGGCAATCAGAGACCCGATTAGATCATTTTATATTTTGGTTAACATAATAATTCAGCGAAATTCTATCACATTTGTTCAACTTACGTCGCTCCTATTTCAGATAGCGTACTGGGCTAGGCGGCATCTTAAAGCGCGCGAAAGGGCGAGTAAAATGCACTACTAATCTTCTATGATAGGGCAATCAGAGATCCGATTAGATCATTTTATATTTTGTTTAATATAAGATTTCAGGGAACTTCTATCACATTTGCTCAATTTACGTCGCTCCTATTTCACATAGCGTATTGGGCTGAGCGGCATCTCAAAGCGCATGAATTGGCGTGTAAAAGGCACTATTAAACTTCTAGGATAAGGCAAACAGAGACCCGATTAGATCATTTTATATTTTGGTTAATAAAAGAAATCAGTGAAATTCTGTCACATTTGTTCAATTTACATCGCTCCTATTTCAGGTAGCGTATTAGGCTAAGCGGCATCTCAAAGCGCATGAAATGGCGAATAAAATGCACTATTAAACTTCTAGGCTAGGGCGAACAGAAACCCGATTAGATCATTTACACTATGGTTAATAAAAGAATTCAGCGAAATTCTATCACATTTGTTCAATTTACGTCGCTCCTATTTCAGATAGCGTACTGGGCTAGGCGGCACCTTAAAGCGCGTGGGATGGCGAGTCAAATGCTGTATTAAACTTCTATGATAGGGCAATCAGAGACCCGATTAGATCATTTTATATTACGGTTAATATAAGAATTCAGCGTAATTCTATCACATTCGTTCAATTTACGTTGCTCCTATTTCAGATAGCCTACTGGGCTAGGCGGCATCTTAAAGCGCGTGGAGTGGCGAGTAAAATGCACTATTAACCTTCAATGATAGGGCAATCAGAGACCCGATTAGATCATTTTGTATTTGGGTTAATATAAGAATTCAGCGAAATTCTATCACATTTGTTCAATTTACGTCGCTCCTATTTCAAATCGCGTATTGGGCTAAGCGGCATCTCAAAGCGCATGAAATGGCGAGTAGAATGCACTATTAAATTTCAGGGTAGGGCAAACAGAGACCCGATTAGATCATTTTATATTACGGTTAATACAAGGATTCAGCGAAATTCTATCACATTTGTTCAATTTACGTCGCTGCTATTTCAGATAGCGTATTGTACAAAGCGGCATCTCAAAGCGCATGAAATGGCGCGTAAAATGCACTGTTAAACTTCTAGGGTAGAGCGAACATAGACCCGATCAGATCATTTCATATTAGGGATGATTTAAGAATTCAGCAAGATTCTATCACATTTGTTCAATTTACGTCGCTCCTATTTCAGATAGCCTACTGGGCTAGGCGGAATCTTAAAGCGCGTGGAATGGCGAGCAAAATGCACTATTAACCTTCAATGATAGGGCAATCAGAGACCCGATTAGATCATTTTGTATTTGGGTTAATATAAGAATTCAGCGAAATTCTATCACATTTGTTCAATTTACGTCGCTCCTATTTCAGATTGCGTATTGGGCTAAGCGGCATCTCAAAGCGCATGAAATGGCGAGTGAATTGCACTATTAAACTTATAGGGTAGGGCGAATGGAGACCCTTTTAGATCATTTTACATTAAGGTTAATATAAGAATTCAGCGTAATTCTGTCACATTTGTTCAACTTACGTCGCTCCTATTTCAGATAGCGTATTGTACAAAGCGGCATCTCAAAGCGCATGAAATGGCGCGTAAAATGCACTGTTAAACTTCTAGGGTAGAGCGAACATAGACCCGATCAGATCATTTCATATTAGGGATGATTTAAGAATTCAGCAAGATTCTATCACATTTGTTCAATTTACGTCGCTCCTATTTCAGATAGCCTACTGGGCTAGGCGGAATCTTAAAGCGCGTGGAATGGCGAGCAAAATGCACTATTAACCTTCAATGATAGGGCAATCAGAGACCCGATTAGATCATTTTGTATTTGGGTTAATATAAGAATTCAGCGAAATTCTATCACATTTGTTCAATTTACGTCGCTCCTATTTCAGATAGCGTATTGGGCTAAGCGGCATCTCAAAGCGCATGAAATGGCGAGTGAATTGCACTATTAAACTTATAGGGTAGGGCAATCAGAGACCCGATTAGATCATTTTACATTATGGTTAATAAAAGAATTCAGCGAAATTCTATCACATTTGTTCAATTTACATTGCTCCTATTTCAGGTAGCGTATTGGGCTAAGCGGCATCTCACAGCGTATGAAATGACGTGTAAAATGCACTATTAAACTTCTATGATAGGGCAAACAGAGACCCGATCAGATCATTTTATATTTTGGTTAACATAAGAATTCAGCGAAATTCTATCACATTTGTTCAACTTACGTCGCTCCTATTTCAAATAGCGTACTGGGCTAGGCGGCACCTTAAAGCGCGTGGAATTGCGAGTAAAATGCACTACTAAACTTCTATGATAGGGCAATCAGAGACCCGATTAGAACATTTTATATTTTGCTTAATATAAGATTTCAGGGAAATTCTAACAGATTTATTCAATTTACGTCGCATCTATTTCAGATAGCGTATTAGGCTAAGCGGCATCTCAAAGCGCATGAAATGGCGAATAAAATGCACTATTAAACTTCTAGGATAAGGCAAACAGAGACCCGATTAGATTATTTTATATTACGGTTAATATAAGAATTCAGCGTAATTCTATCACATTTGTTCAATTTACGTCGCTCCTATTTCAGATAGCCTACTGGGCTAGGCGGCATCTTAAAGCGCGTGGAATGGCGAGTAAAATGCACTATTAACCTTCTATGATAGGGCAATCAGAGACCCGATTAGATCATTTTATATTTTGGTTAACATAATAATTCAGCGAAATTCTATCACATTTGTTCAACTTACGTCGCTCCTATTTCAGATAGCGTACTGGGCTAGGCGGCATCTTAAAGCGCGCGAAAGGGCGAGTAAAATGCACTACTAATCTTCTATGATAGGGCAATCAGAGATCCGATTAGATCATTTTATATTTTGTTTAATATAAGAATTCAGGGAACTTCTATCACATTTGCTCAATTTACGTCGCTCCTATTTCACATAGCGTATTGGGCTGAGCGGCATCTCAAAGCGCATGAATTGGCGTGTAAAAGGCACTATTAAACTTCTAGGATAAGGCAAACAGAGACCCGATTAGATCATTTTATATTTTGGTTAATAAAAGAAATCAGTGAAATTCTGTCACATTTGTTCAATTTACATCGCTCCTATTTCAGGTAGCGTATTAGGCTAAGCGGCATCTCAAAGCGCATGAAATGGCGAATAAAATGCACTATTAAACTTCTAGGCTAGGGCGAACAGAAACCCGATTAGATCATTTACACTATGGTTAATAAAAGAATTCAGCGAAATTCTATCACATTTGTTCAATTCACGTCGCTCCTATTTCAGATAGCGTACTGGGCTAGGCGGCACCTTAAAGCGCGTGGGATGGCGAGTCAAATGCTGTATTAAACTTCTATGATAGGGCAATCAGAGACCCGATTAGATCATTTTATATTACGGTTAATATAAGAATGCAGCGTAATTCTATCACATTCGTTCAATTTACGTCGCTGATATTTCAGATAGCGTATTGGGCTTAGCGGCATCTCAAAGCCCAAGACATGGCGAGTAAAATGCACTATTAAACTTCTGGGGTAGGGCAAACATAGACCCGATTAGATCATTTTATATTATGGTTAATTTAAGAATTCAGCGAAATTCTATCACATTTGTTTACTTTACGTCGCTCCTATTTCAGACAGCCTATTGGGCTAAGCGGCATCTCAAAGCGCATGAAATGGCGAGTAAAGAGCACTATTGAACTTCTAGGATAAGGCAAACAGAGACCCGATTAGATCTGTTTATATTTTGGTTAATATAAGAATTCAGCGAAATTCTATCACATTTGTACAATTTACGTCGCTCCTATTTCAGATAGCGTATTGTGCTAAGCGGCATCTGAATGCGCATGAAATGGCGAGTAAAATGCAATATTAAACTTCTAGGGTAGGGCAAACAGAGACCCGATTAGATCATTTTATATTATGGTTAATTTAAGAATTCAGCGAAATTCTATCACATTTGTTTACTTTACGTCGCTCCTATTTCAAATAGCGTATTGGGCTAAGCGGCATCACAAAGCGCATGAATTGGCGAATAAAATGCACTATTAAACATCTAGGATAAGGCAAACAGAGACCCGATTAGATCATTTTATATTACGGTTAATATAAGAATTCAGTGTAATTCTATCTCATTTGTTCAATTTACGTCGCTCCTATTTCAGATAGCCTACTGGGCTAGGCGGCATCTTAAAGCGCGTGGAATGGCGAGTAAAATGCACTATTAACCTTCTATGATAGGGCAATCAGAGACCCGATTAGATCATTTTATATTTTGGTTAACATAAGAATTCAGCGAAATTCTATCACATTTGTTCAACTTACGCCGCTCCTATTTCAGATAGCGTAGTGGGCTAGACGGCATCTTAAAGCGCGTGGAAGGGTGAGTAAAATGCACTACTAAACTTCTATGATAGGGCAATCAGAGACCCGATTTGATCATTTTATATTTTATTTAATATAAGATTTCAGGGAAATTCTATCACATTTGTTCAATTTACGTCGGTCCTATTTCAGATAGCGTATTGGGCTAAGCGGCATCTCAAAGCGCATGAAATCGCGAATAAAATGCACTATTAAACTTCTAGGCTAGGGCGAACAGAGACCCGGTTAGATCATTTTACGTTAAGGTTAATATAAGAATTCAGCGTAATTCTATCACATTTGTTCAATTTACGTCGCTCCTATTTCAAATAGCCTACTGGGCTAGGCGGCATCTTAAAGCGCGTGGAATGCCGAGTAAAATGCACTATTAACCTTCTATGATAGGGTAATCAGAGACCCGATTAGATCATTTTATATTTTGGTTAATATAAGAATTCAGCGAAGTTCTATCACATTTGTTCAATTTACGTCGCTCCTATTTCAGATAGCGATTGGGCTAAGCGGCATCTCAAAGCGCATGAAATGGCGAATAAAATGCACTATTAAACTTCTAGGCTAGGGCGAACAGAGACCCGATTAGATCATTTTACATTATGGTTAATAAAAGAATTCAGCGGAATTCTATCACATTTGTTCAATTTACATCGCTCCTATTTCAGGTAGCGTATTGGGCTAAGCGGCATCTCACAGCGCATGAAATGACGTGATAAATGCACTATTAAACTTCCATGATAGGGCAAACAGAGACCCGATTAGATCATTTTATATTTTGTTTAATATAAGCTTTCAGGGAAATTCTATCACATTCGTTCAATTTACGTCGCTCCTATTTTAGATAGCGTACTGGGCTAGGAGGCATCTTAAAGCGCGTGGAATGGCGAGTAAAATGCACTATTAAACTTCTATGATAGGGCAATCAGAGACCCGATTAGATCATTTTATATTTTGGTTAATATAAGAATTCAGCAAAATTCTATCACCTTTGTTCAACTTACGTCGCTCCTATTTCAGATAGCGTACTGGGCTAGGCGGCATCTTAAAGCGCGTGGAAGGGCGAGTAAAATGCACTATTAAACTTCTAGGGTAGGGCGAAGAGAGACCCAATTACATCATTTTACATTAAGGTTAATATAAGGATTCAGCGAAATTCTATCACATTTGTTCACTTTACGTCGCTCCTATTTCAGATAGCGTATTGGGCTAAGCGGCATCTCAAAGCGCATGAAATGGCGAATAAAATGCACTACTAAACTTCTAGGCTAGGGCGAACAGAGACCCGATTAGATCATTTCAAATTATGGTAAATAGAAGAATTCAGTGAAATTCTATCACATTTGTTCAATTTACGTCGCTCCTATTTCAGACGGCGTATTGGGCTAAGCGCCATCTCAAAGCGCATGAAATGACGAGTAAAATGCACTATTAAACTTCTAGGATAAGGCAAACAGAGGCAAGATTAGATCATTTCATATTACGGTTAATATAAGAATTCAGCAAGATTCTATCACATTTGTTCAAGTTACGTCGCTCCTATTTCAGACAGCGTATTGGGCTAGGCGGCATCTCAAAGCGCATGAAATGGCGAGTAAAATGCACTATTAAACTTCTAGGGTAGGGCAAACAGAGACCGGATTAGGTCGTTTTATATTATGGTTAATTTAAGAATTCAGCAAAATTCTATCACATTTGTTCAATTTACGTCGCTCCTATTTCAGACAGCGTATTGGGCTAGGCGGCATCTCAAAGCGCATGAAATGGCGAGTAAAGGGAACAATTAAACTTCTAGGATAAGGCAAACAGGGACCCGATTAGATCATTTTACATTTTGGTTAATATAAGAATTCAGCGAAATTCTATCACATTTGTTCAATTTACGTCGCTCCTATTTCAGATAGCGTATTGGGCTAAGCGGCATCTCAAAGCGCATGAAATGACGAGTGAAATGCACTATTAAACTTCTAGGGTAGGGCGAACAGAGACCCGATTTGATCATTTTACATTAATGTTAATATAAGAATTCAGCGAAATTCTATCACATTTGTTCAATTTACGTCGCTCCTATTTCAGATAGCGTATTGGGCTAAGCGGCATCTCAGAGCGGATGAAATGGCGAGTAAAATGCACTATTAAATTTCTAGGGTAGGGCAAACAGAGACCCGATTAGATCATTTTATATTACGGTTAATATAAGAATTCAGCGAAATTCTATCACATTTGTTCAATTTACGTCGCTCCTATTTCAGATAGCGTATTGGGCTAAGCGGCATCTCAAAGCGGATGAAATGGCGAGTAAAATGCACTATGAAACTTCTAGGGCAGGGCAAACAGAGACCCGATTAGATCATTTTATATTTTGGGTAATATAAGAATTCTGCGAAATTCTATCTCATTTGTTCAATTTACGTCGCTCCTAGTTCAGATAGCTTATTGGGCTAAGCGGCATCTCAAAGCGCTTGAAATGACCAGAGAAATGCAGTATTAAACTTCTAGGGTAGGGTAAACAGAGACCCGAATAGATCATTTTATATTATGGTTAATTTAAGAATTCAGCAAAATTCTATCACATTTGTTCAATTTACGTCGCTCCTATTTCAGATAGCGTATTGGGCTAAGCGGCATCTCAAAGCGCATGAAATGGCGAGTAAAATGCACGATTAAACTTCTAGGGTAAGGCAAACAGAGACCCGATTAGGTCATTTTATATTATGGTTAATTTAAGAATACAGCAAAGTTCTATCACATTTGTTCAACTTACGTCGCTCCTATTTCAGATAGCGTACTGGGCTGGTTGGCATCTTAAAGTGCTTGTAATGGCGAGTAAAATGCTCTATTAAACTTCTATAATAGCGCAATAAGAGACCCGATTAGATCATTTTATATTTTGGTTAATATAAGAATTCTGCGAAATTCTATCACGTTTGTTCAATTGACGTCGCTCCTATTTCAGATAGCGTATTGGGCTAAGCGGTATCTCAAAGCGCATTAAGTGGCGAGTAAAATGCAGTATTAAACTTCTATGATAGGGCAATCAGAGACCCGATTAGATCATTTTATGTTTTGGTTAATATAAGAATTCAGCGAAATTCTATCACATTTTTTCAATTTACGTCGCTCCTATTTCAGATTGCGTATTGGGCTAACCGGCATCTCAAAGCGCATGAAATGACGAGTGAAATGCACTATTAAACTTCTAGGGTGGGGTGAACAGAGACCCGAATAGATCATTTTACATTAAGGTTCATGTAAGAATTCAGCAAAATTCTATCACATTTGTTCAATTTACGTCGCTCCTATTTCAGATAGCGTAATGGGCTAAGCGGCATCTCAAAGCGCATGAAATCGCGAGTGAAATGCACTATTAAACTTCTAGGGTAAGACAAAGAGAGACCCGATTAGATCATTTTATATTACGGTTAATATAAGAATGCAGCGTAATTCTATCACATTTGTTCAATTTACGTCGCTCCTATTTCAGATAGCCTACTGGGCTATGCGGCATCTTAAAGCGCGTGAAATGTCGAGTAAAATGCACTATTAAACTTCTAGGGTAGGGCAAACGGTGACCCGATTAGATCATTTTATATTATGGTTAATTTAAGAATTCAACAAAATTCTATCACATTTGTTCAATTTACGTCGCTCCTATTTCAGATAGAGTATTGGGCTAAGCGGTATCTCAAAGCGCATGAAATGGCGAGTAAAATGCACTATTAAACTTCTAGGGTAGGGCAAACAGAGACCTGATTAGATCATTTTATGTTTTGGTTAATATAAGAATTCAGCGAAATTCTATCACATTTGTTCAATTTACGTCGCTCGTATTTCAGATGGCGTATTGGGCTAGGCGGCATCTTAAAGCGCGTGGAATGGCGAGTAAAATGCACTATTAAACTTCTAGGGTAGGGCGAAGAGAGACCCGATTAGATCATTTTCTATTATGGTTAATTTAAGAATTCAGCAAAACTCTATCACATTTGTTCAATTTACGTCGCTCCTATTTCAGATGGCGTATTGGGCTAGCCGGCATCTTAAAGCGCGTGGAATGGCGAGTAAAATGCACTATTAAACTTCTTGGGTAGGGCAAACAGAGACCAGATTAGATCATTTTATATTATGGTTAATATAAGAATTCTGCGAAATTCTATCACATTTGTTCAATTGACGTCGCTCCTATTTCAGATAGCTTATTGGGCTAAGCGGCATCTGAAAGCGCATGAAATGACGAGAGAAATGCACTATCAATCTTCTAGAGTAGGGCAATCAGAGACCCGATTAGATCATTTTATATTTTGGTTAATATAAGAATTCAGCGAAATTCTATCACATTTGTTCAATTTACGTCGCTCCTATTTCAGATTGCGTATTGGGCTAACCCGCATCTCAAAGCGCATGAAATGGCGAGTAAAATGCACCATTAAACTTCTAGGGTAAGGCAAAGAGAGACCCGATTACATCCTTTTATATTACCGTTAATATAAGAATCCAGCGTAATTCTATCACATTTGTTCAATTTACGTCGCTCCTATTTCAGATAGCGTACTGGGCTAGGCGGCATCTTAAAGCGCGTGGGATGGCGAGTCAAATGCTGTATTAAACATCTATGATAGGGCAATCAGAGACCCGATTAGATCATTTTATATTACGGTTAATATAAGAATTCAGCGTAATTCTATCACATTCGTTCAATTTACGTTGCTCCTATTTCAGATAGCCTACTGGGCTAGGCGGCATCTTAAAGCGCGTGGAGTGGCGAGTAAAATGCACTATTAACCTTCAATGATAGGGCAATCAGAGACCCGATTAGATCATTTTGTATTTGGGTTAATATAAGAATTCAGCGAAATTCTATCACATTTGTTCAATTTACGTCGCTCCTATTTCAAATCGCGTATTGGGCTACGCGGCATCTCAAAGCGCATGAAATGGCGAGTAGAATGCACTATTAAATTTCAGGGTAGGGCAAACAGAGACCCGATTAGATCATTTTATATTACGGTTAATACAAGGATTCAGCGAAATTCTATCACATTTGTTCAATTTACGTCGCTGCTATTTCAGATAGCGTATTGTACAAAGCGGCATCTCAAAGCGCATGAAATGGCGCGTAAAATGCACTGTTAAACTTCTAGGGTAGAGCGAACATAGACCCGATCAGATCATTTCATATTAGGGATGATTTAAGAATTCAGCAAGATTCTATCACATTTGTTCAATTTACGTCGCTCCTATTTCAGATAGCCTACTGGGCTAGGCGGAATCTTAAAGCGCGTGGAATGGCGAGCAAAATGCACTATTATCCTTCAATGATAGGGCAATCAGAGACCCGATTAGATCATTTTGTATTTGGGTTAATATAAGAATTCAGCGAAATTCTATCACATTTGTTCAATTTACGTCGCTCCTATTTCAGATAGCGTATTGGGCTAAGCGGCATCTCAAAGCGCATGAAATGGCGAGTGAATTGCACTATTAAACTTATAGGGTAGGGCGAATGGAGACCCTTTTAGATCATTTTACATTAAGGTTAATATAAGAATTCAGCGTAATTCTGTCACATTTGTTCAACTTACGTCGCTCCTATTTCAGATAGCGTACTGGGCTAGGCGGCATCTTAAAGCGCGTGGAAGGGCGAGTAAAATGCACTACCAAACTTCTATGATAGGGCAATCAGAGACCCGATTAGATCATTTTACATTATGGTTAATAAAAGAATTCAGCGAAATTCTATCACATTTGTTCAATTTACATCGCTCCTATTTCAGGTAGCGTATTGGGCTAAGCGGCATCTCACAGCGTATGAAATGACGTGTAAAATGCACTATTAAACTTCTATGATAGGGCAAACAGAGACCCGATTAGATCATTTTATATTTTGGTTAACATAAGAATTCAGCGAAATTCTATCACATTTGTTCAACTTACGTCGCTCCTATTTCAAATAGCGTACTGGGCTAGGCGGCACCTTAAAGCGCGTGGAATTGCGAGTAAAACGCGCTACTAAACTTCTATGATAGGGTAATCAGAGTCCCGATTAGATCATTTTGTATTTTGTTTAATATAAGATTTCAGGGAAATTCTATCACATTTGGTCAACTTACGTCGCTCCTATTTCAGATAGCGTATTGGGCTAAGCGGCATCTCAAAGGGCATGAAATGGCGAATAAAATGCACTATTAAACTTCTAGGCTAGGGCGAACAGAGGCCGATTAGATCATTTTACATTATGGTTAATAAAAGAATTCTGCGGAATTCTATCACATTTGTTCAATTTACATCGCTCCTATTTCACATAGCGTATTGGGCTAGGCGGCATCTCAAAGCGCATGAAATGACAAGTGAAATGCACTATTAAACTTCTAGGGCAGGGCGAACAGAGACCCGATTTCATCATTTTACATTAAGGTTAATATAAGAATTCAGGGAAATTCTATCACATTTGTTCAATATACGTCGCTCCAATATCAGATAGCGTACTGGGCTAGGCGGCATCTTAAAGCGCGTGGAATGGCGTGTAAAATGCACTACTAAACTTCTATGATAGGGCAATCAGAGACCCGATTAGAACATTTTATATTTTGCTTAATATAAGATTTCAGGGAAATTCTAACAGATTTATTCAATTTACGTCGCATCTATTTCAGATAGCGTATTAGGCTAAGCGGCATCTCAAAGCGCATGAAATGGCGAATAAAATGCACTATTAAACTTCTAGGATAAGGCAAACAGAGACCCGATTAGATTATTTTATATTACGGTTAATATAAGAATTCAGCGTACTTCTATCACATTTGTTCAATTTACGTCGCTCCTATTTCAGATAGCCTACTGGGCTAGGCGGCATCTTAAAGCGCGTGGAATGGCGAGTAAAATGCACTATTAACCTTCTATGATAGGGCAATCAGAGACCCGATTAGATCATTTTATATTTTGGTTAACATAATAATTCAGCGAAATTCTATCACATTTGTTCAACTTACGTCGCTCCTATTTCAGATAGCGTACTGGGCTAGGCGGCATCTTAAAGCGCGCGAAAGGGCGAGTAAAATGCACTACTAATCTTCTATGATAGGGCAATCAGAGATCCGATTAGATCATTTTATATTTTGTTTAATATAAGATTTCAGGGAACTTCTATCACATTTGCTCAATTTACGTCGCTCCTATTTCACATAGCGTATTGGGCTGAGCGGCATCTCAAAGCGCACGAATTGGCGTGTAAAAGGCACTATTAAACTTCTAGGATAAGGCAAACAGAGACCCGATTAGATCATTTTATATTTTGGTTAATAAAAGAAATCAGTGAAATTCTGTCACATTTGTTCAATTTACATCGCTCCTATTTCAGGTAGCGTATTAGGCTAAGCGGCATCTCAAAGCGCATGAAATGGCGAATAAAATGCACTATTAAACTTCTAGGCTAGGGCGAACAGAGACCCGGTTAGATCATTTTACGTTAAGGTTAATATAAGAATTCAGCGTAATTCTATCACATTTGTTCAATTTACGTCGCTCCTATTTCAAATAGCCTACTGGGCTAGGCGGCATCTTAAAGCGCGTGGAATGCCGAGTAAAATGCACTATTAACCTTCTATGATAGGGCAATCAGAGACCCGATTAGATCATTTTATATTTTGGTTAATATAAGAATTCAGCGAAGTTCTATCACATTTGTTCAATTTACGTCGCTCCTATTTCAGATAGCGATTGGGCTAAGCGGCATCTCAAAGCGCATGAAATGGCGAATAAAATGCACTATTAAACTTCTAGGCTAGGGCGAACAGAGACCCGATTAGATCATTTTACATTATGGTTAATAAAAGAATTCAGCGGAATTCTATCACATTTGTTCAATTTACATCGCTCCTATTTCAGGTAGCGTATTGGGCTAAGCGGCATCTCACAGCGCATGAAATGACGTGATAAATGCACTATTAAACTTCCATGATAGGGCAAACAGAGACCCGATTAGATCATTTTATATTTTGTTTAATATAAGCTTTCAGGGAAATTCTATCACATTCGTTCAATTTACGTCGCTCCTATTTTAGATAGCGTACTGGGCTAGGAGGCATCTTAAAGCGCGTGGAATGGCGAGTAAAATGCACTATTAAACTTCTATGATAGGGCAATCAGAGACCCGATTAGATCATTTTATATTTTGGTTAATATAAGAATTCAGCAAAATTCTATCACCTTTGTTCAACTTACGTCGCTCCTATTTCAGATAGCGTACTGGGCTAGGCGGCATCTTAAAGCGCGTGGAAGGGCGAGTAAAATGCACTATTAAACTTCTAGGGTAGGGCGAAGAGAGACCCAATTACATCATTTTACATTAAGGTTAATATAAGGATTCAGCGAAATTCTATCACATTTGTTCACTTTACGTCGCTCCTATTTCAGATAGCGTATTGGGCTAAGCGGCATCTCAAAGCGCATGAAATGGCGAATAAAATGCACTACTAAACTTCTAGGCTAGGGCGAACAGAGACCCGATTAGATCATTTCAAATTATGGTAAATAGAAGAATTCAGTGAAATTCTATCACATTTGTTCAATTTACGTCGCTCCTATTTCAGACGGCGTATTGGGCTAAGCGCCATCTCAAAGCGCATGAAATGACGAGTAAAATGCACTATTAAACTTCTAGGATAAGGCAAACAGAGGCAAGATTAGATCATTTTATATTACGGTTAATTTTAGAATTCAGCAAAATTCTATCACATTTGTTCAATTTACGTCGCTCCTATTTCAGATGGCGTATTGGGCTAGGCGGCATCTTAAAGCGCGTGGAATGGTGAGTAAAATGCACTATTAAACTTCTAGGGTAGGGCGAAGAGAGACCCGGTTAGATCATTTTCTATTATGGTTAATTTAAGAATTCAGCAAAATTCTATCACATTTGTTTAATTTACGTCGCTCCTTTTTCAGATAGCGTACTGGGCTAGCCGGCATCTTAAAGCGCGTGGAATGGCGAGTAAAATGCACTATTAAACTTCTTGGGTAGGGCAAACAGAGACCAGATTAGATCATTTTATATTATGGTTAATATAAGAATTCTGCGAAATTCTATCACATTTGTTCAATTGACGTCGCTCCTATTTCAGATAGCTTATTGGGCTAAGCGGCATCTGAAAGCGCATGAAATGACGAGAGAAATGCACTATCAATCTTCTAGAGTAGGGCAATCAGAGACCCGATTAGATCATTTTATATTTTGGTTAATATAAGAATTCAGCGAAATTCTATCACATTTGTTCAATTTACGTCGCTCCTATTTCAGATTGCGTATTGGGCTAACCGGCATCTCAAAGCGCATGAAATGGCGAGTAAAATGCACCATTAAACTTCTAGGGTAAGGCAAAGAGAGACCCGATTACATCCTTTTATATTACCGTTAATATA
Organism: Macropis europaea; assembly: GCA_916610135.2. Taxonomy (NCBI): domain Eukaryota; kingdom Metazoa; phylum Arthropoda; class Insecta; order Hymenoptera; family Melittidae; genus Macropis; species Macropis europaea. Next base: position 4,018 of record CAKAJE020001661.1, on the reverse strand, counting down.
AGAATCCAGCGTAATTCTATCACATTTGTTCAATTTACGTCGCTCCTATTTCAGATAGCGTACTGGGCTAGGCGGCATCTTAAAGCGCGTGGGATGGCGAGTCAAATGCTGTATTAAACTTCTATGATAGGGCAATCAGAGACCCGATTAGATCATTTTATATTACGGTTAATATAAGAATTCAGCGTAATTCTATCACATTCGTTCAATTTACGTTGCTCCTATTTCAGATAGCCTACTGGGCTAGGCGGCATCTTAAAGCGCGTGGAGTGGCGAGTAAAATGCACTATTAACCTTCAATGATAGGGCAATCAGAGACCCGATTAGATCATTTTTGTATTTGTGTTTAATATAAGAATTCAGCGAAATTCTATCACATTTGTTCAATTTACGTCGCTCCTATTTCAAATCGCGTATTGGGCTAAGCGGCATCTCAAAGCGCATGAAATGGCGAGTAGAATGCACTATTAAATTTCAGGGTAGGGCAAACAGAGACCCGATTAGATCATTTTATATTACGGTTAATACAAGGATTCAGCGAAATTCTATCACATTTGTTCAATTTACGTCGCTGCTATTTCAGATAGCGTATTGTACAAAGCGGCATCTCAAAGCGCAATGAAATGGCGCGTAAAATTGCACTGTTAAACTTCTAGGGTAGAGCGAACATAGACCCGATCAGATCATTTCATATTAGGGATGATTTAAGAATTCAGCAAGATTCTATCACATTTGTTCAATTTACGTCGCTCCTATTTCAGATAGCGTATTGGGCTAGCGGAATCTTAAAGCGCGTGGAATGGCGAGCAAAATGCACTATTATCCTTCAATGATAGGGCAATCAGAGACCCGATTAGATCATTTTGTATTTGGGTTAATATAAGAATTCAGCGAAATTCTATCACATTTGTTCAATTTACGTCGCTCCTATTTCAGATAGCGTATTGGGCTAAGCGGCATCTCAAGGCGCATGAAATGGCGAGTGAATTGCACTATTAAACTTATAGGGTAGGGCGAATGGAGACCCCTTTAGATCATTTTACATTAAGGTTAATATAAGAATTCAGCGTAATTCTGTCACATTTGTTCAACTTACGTCGCTCCTATTTCAGATAGCGTACTGGGCTAGGCGGCATCTTAAAGCGCGTGGAAGGGCGAGTAAAATGCACTACCAAACTTCTATGATAGGGCAATCAGAGACCCGATTAGATCATTTTACATTATGGTTAATAAAAGAATTCAGCGAAATTCTATCACATTTGTTTCAATTTACATCGCTCCTATTTCAGGTAGCGTATTGGGCTAAGCGGCATCTCACAGCGTATGAAATGACGTGTAAAATGCACTATTAAACTTCTAGGGTAGGGCAAACAGAGACCGATTAGATCATTTTATATTTTGGTTAACATAAGAATTCAGCGAAATTCTATCACATTTGTTCAACTTACGTCGCTCCTATTTCAAATAGCGTACTGGGCTAGGCGGCACCTTAAAGCGCGTGGAATTGCGAGTAAAACGCGCTACTAAACTTCTATGATAGGATAATCAGAGTCCCGATTAGATCATTTTGTATTTTGTTTAATATAAGATTTCAGGGAAATTCTATCACATTTGGTCAACTTACGTCGCTCCTATTCAGATAGCGTATTGGGCTAAGCGGCATCTCAAAGGGCATGAAATGGCGAATAAAATGCACTATTAAACTTCTAGGCTAGGGCGAACAGAGGCCGATTAGATCATTTTACATTATGGTTAATAAAAGAATTCTGCGGAATTCTATCACATTTGTTCAATTTACATCGCTCCTATTTCACATAGCGTATTGGGCTAGGCGGCATCTCAAAGCGCATGAAATGACAAGTGAAATGCACTATTAAACTTCTAGGGCAGGGCGAACAGAGACCCGGTTTCATCATTTTACATTAAGGTTAATATAAGAATTCAGGGAAATTCTATCACATTTGTTCAATATACGTCGCTCCAATATCAGATAGCGTACTGGGCTAGGCGGCATCTTAAAGCGCGTGGAATGGCGTGTAAAATGCACTACTAAACTTCTATGATAGGGCAATCAGAGACCCGATTAGAACATTTTTATATTTTGCTTAATATAAGATTTCAGGGAAATTCTAACAGATTTATTCAATTTACGTCGCATCTATTTCAGATAGCGTATTAGGCTAAGCGGCATCTCAAAGCGCATGAAATGGCGAATAAAATGCACTATTAAACTTCTAGGATAAGGCAAACAGAGACCCGATTAGATTATTTTATATTACGGTTAATATAAGAATTCAGCGTACTTCTATCACATTTGTTCAATTTACGTCGCTCCTATTTCAGATAGCCTACTGGGCTAGGCGGCATCTTAAAGCGCGTGGAATGGCGAGTAAAATGCACTATTAACCTTCTATGATAGGGCAATCAGAGACCCGATTAGATCATTTTATATTTTGGTTAACATAATAATTCAGCGAAATTCTATCACATTTGTTCAACTTACGTCGCTCCTATTTCAGATAGCGTACTGGGCTAGGCGGCATCTTAAAGCGCGCGAAAGGGCGAGTAAAATGCACTACTAATCTTCTATGATAGGGCAATCAGAGATCCGATTAGATCATTTTATATTTTGTTTAATATAAGATTTCAGGGAACTTCTATCACATTTGCTCAATTTACGTCGCTCCTATTTCACATAGCGTATTGGGCTGAGCGGCATCTCAAAGCGCATGAATTGGGCGTGTAAAAGGCACTATTAAACTTCTAGGATAAGGCAAACAGAGACCCGATTAGATCATTTTATATTTGGTTAATAAAAGAAATCAGTGAAATTCTGTCACATTTGTTCAATTTACATCGCTCCTAATTTCAGGTAGCGTATTAGGCTAAGCGGCATCTCAAAGCGCATGAAATGGCGAATAAAATGCACTATTAAACTTCTAGGCTAGGGCGAACAGAGACCCGGTTAGATCATTTTACGTTAAGGGTTAATATAAGAATTCAGCGTAATTCTATCACATTTGTTCAATTTACGTCGCTCCTATTTCAAATAGCCTACTGGGCTAGGCGGCATCTTAAAGCGCGTGGAATGCCGAGTAAAATGCACTATTAACCTTCTATGATAGGGCAATCAGAGACCCGATTAGATCATTTTATATTTTGGTTAATATAAGAATTCAGCGAAGTTCTATCACATTTGTTCAATTTACGTCGCTCCTATTTCAGATAGCGATTGGGCTAAGCGGCATCTCAAAGCGCATGAAATGGCGAATAAAATGCACTATTAAACTTCTAGGCTAGGGCGAACAGAGACCCGATTAGATCATTTTACATTATGGTTAATAAAAGAATTCAGCGGAATTCTATCACATTTGTTCAATTTACATCGCTCCTATTTCAGGTAGCGTATTGGGCTAAGCGGCATCTCACAGCGCATGAAATGACGTGATAAATGCACTATTAAACTTCCATGATAGGGCAAACAGAGACCCGGATTAGATCATTTTATATTTTGTTTAATATAAGCTTTCAGGGAAATTCTATCACATTCGTTCAATTTACGTCGCTCCTATTTTAGATAGCGTACTGGGCTAGGAGGCATCTTAAAGCGCGTGGAATGGCGAGTAAAATGCACTATTAAACTTCTATGGTAGGGCAATCAGAGACCCGATTAGATCATTTTATATTTTGGTTTAATATAAGAATTCAGCAAAATTCTATCACCTTTGTTCAACTTACGTCGCTCCTATTTCAGATAGCGTACTGGGCTAGGCGGCATCTTAAAGCGCGTGAAGTCGAGTAAAATGCACTATTAAACTTCTAGGGTAGGGCGAACAGAGACCCAATTACATCATTTTAACATTAAGGTTAATATAAGGATTCAGCGAAATTCTATCACATTTGTTCACTTTACGTCGCTCCCTAATTCAGATAGCGTATTGGGCTAAGCGGCATCTCAAAGCGCATGAAATGGCGAATAAAATGCACTACTAAACTTCTAGGCTAGGGCGAACAGAGG
>CAKAJE020001660.1:0-30374 GCA_916610135.2 Macropis europaea | reverse complement strand
TTTACGTCGCTCCTATTTCAGATAGCGTATTGGGCTTAGGGGCAACTCAAAGCGCATAAAATGGCGAGTAAAATGCACTATTAAACTTCAATGGTAGGGCAAACAGAGACCCGATTAGATCATTTTATATTATGGTTAATTTAAGAATTCAGAAAAATTCTATCACATTTGTTCAATTTACGTCGTTCCTATTTCAGATAGCGTATTGGGCTATGCGACATCACAAAGCGCATGAAATGACGAGTAAAATGCACTATTAAACTTCTAGGGTAGGGCAAACAGAGACCCGATTAGATCATTTTATATTACGGTTAATATAAGAATTTGGCGTAATTCTATCACATTTGTTCAATTTCCGTCGCTCCTATTTCAGATAGCGTACTGGGCTAGGCGGCATCTTAAAGCGCGTGGAAGGGTGAGTAAAATGCACTACTAAACTTCTATGATAGGGCAATCAGAGACCCGATTAGATCATTTTATATTTTGGTTAATATAAGAATTCAGCGAAATTCTCTCACATTTGTTCAATTTGCGTCGCTCCTATTTCAGATAGCGTACTGGGCTAGGCGGCTTCTTAAAGCGCGTGGAAAGGCGAGTAAAATGCACTATTAAACTTCTATGATAGGGCAATCAGAGACCCGATTAGATCATTTTATATTACGGCTAATATAAGAATTCAGCGTAATTCTATCACATTTGTTCAACTTTCGTCGCTCCTATTTCAGATAGCGCACTGGGCTAGGCGGTATCTTAAAGCGCGTGGAATGGCGAGTAAAATGCACTACTAAACTACTATGATAGAGCAATCAGAGACCCGATTAGGTCATTTTATATTTTGGTTAATATAAGAATTAAGCGAAATTCTATCACATTTGTTCAATTTACGTCGCTCCTATTAAAGATAGCGTATTGGGCTAAGCGGCATCTGAAAGCGCATGAAATGGCGAGTAAAATGCACTATTAAACTTCTAGGGTAGGGCAAACAGAGACCGGATTAGATCATTTTATATTATGGTTAATTTAAGAATTCAGCGAAATTCTATCACATTTGTCCAATTTACGTCGCTACTATTTCAGATAGCGTATTGGGCTAAGCGGCATCTCAAAGCGCATGAAATGGCGAGTATAATGCACTATTAAACTTCTAGAATAAGGCAAACAGAGACCCGATTAGATCATTTTATATTACGGTTAATATAAGAATTCAGCGTAATTCTATCACATTTGTTCAATTTACGTCGTTCCTATTTCAGATAGCGTACTGGTCTAGGCGGCATCTTAAAGCGCGTGGAAAGGCGAGTAAAATGCACTATTAAACTTCTATGATGGGGCAATCAGAGACCCGATTAGATCATTTTATATTTTGTTTAATATAAGATTTCAGGGAAATTCTGTCACATTTGTTCAATTTACGTCACTCCTATTTCAGATAGCTTATTGGGCTTAGCGGCATCTGAAAGCGCATGAAATGTCGAGTAAAATGCACTATTAAACTTCTAGGGTAGGGCAAACAAAGACCCGATTAAATGATTTTATATTATGGTTAATTTAAGAATTCAGCGAAATTCTATCACATTTGTTCAATATACGTCGCTACTATTTCAGATAGCGTATTGGGCTAAGCGGCATCTCAAAGCGCATGAAATGGCGAGTAGAATGCACTATTAAACTTCTAGAATAAGGCTAACAGAGACCCGATTAGATCATTTTATATTACGGTTAATATAAGAATTCAGCGTAATTCTATCACATTTGTTCAAGTTACGTCGCTCCTCTTTCAGATAGCGTACTGGGCTAGGCGGCATCTTAAAGCGCGTGGAATGGCGAGTAAAATGCACTATTAAACTTCTAGGATAGGGCTATCAGAGACCCGATTAGATCATTTTATATTTTGGTTAATATAAGAATTCAGTGAAATTCTATCACATTTGTTCAATTTACGTCGCTCCTATTTCAGATAGCATATTGGGCTAAGCGGCACCTCAAAGCGCATGAAATGGCGAGTGAAATGCAATATTAAACTTCTAGGGTAGGGCAAACAGAGACCCGATTAGATCATTTTATATTACGGTCAATTTAAGAATTCAGCATAATTCTTTCTCATTTCTTCAATTTACGTCGCTCCTATTTCAGATAGCTTATTGGTCTTAGCGGCATCTCGAAGCGCATGAAATGACAAGTGAAATGCACTATTAAACTTCTAGGGTAGGGCGAATAGAGACCCGATTAGATCATTTTATATTATGGTTAATGTAAGAATTCAGCGTAATTCTATCACATTTGTTCAATTTACGTCGTTCCTATTTCAGATAGCGTACTGGGCTAGGCGGCTTCTTAAAGCGCGTGGAAAGGCGAGTAACATGCACTGTTAAACTTCTATGATAGGGCAATCAGAGACCGGATTAGATCATTTTATATTTTGGTTAATATAAGAATTCACCGAAATTCTATCACATTTGTTCAATTTACGTCGCTCGTATTTCAGACAGCGTATTGGGCTAAGCGGAATCTCAAAGCGCATGGAATGTCGAATAAAATGCACTATTATACTTCTAGGCTAGGGCGAACAGAGAGCTGATTAAATCATTTTACATTATGGTTAATAAAAGATTTCCGCGAAATTCTATCACATTTGTGCAATTTACGTCGCTCCTATTTCAGATAGCGTATTGAGCTAAGCGGCATCTCAAAGCGCATGAAATGGCGAGTAAAATGCACAATTGAACTTCTATGATAGGGCAATCAGAGACCTGATTAGATCATTTTATATTTTGGTTAATATAAGAATTCAGCGAAATTGTATCACTTTTGTTTAATTTACGTCGCTCCTATTTCAAATAGCGTAATGGGCTAAGCGGCATCTCAAAGCGCATGAAATGACGAGTGAAATGCACTATTAGACTTCTATGGTAGGGCGAACAGAGACCCGATTAGATCATTTTACATTAGGGTTAATATAAGAATTCAGGGAAATTCTATCACATTTGTTCCATTTACGTCGCTCCTATTTCAGATAGCGTATTGGGCTAAGCGGCATCTTAAAGCGCGTGGAATGGCGAGTAAAATGCACTATTACACTTCTAGGGTAGGGCAAACAGAGGCCCGATTAGATCATTTTATATTATGGTTAATTTGAGAATTCACCGAAATTCTATCACATTTGTTCAATTTACGTCGCTCCTATTTCAGATAGCGTATTGGGCTAAGCGGCATCTCAAAGCCCATGAAATGGCGATTAAAATGCGCTATTAAACTTCTAGGGTAAGGCAAACAGATACCCGATTAGATCATTTTATATTACGGTTAATATAAGAATGCAGCGTAATTCTATCACATTTGTTCAACTTACGTCGCTCCTATTTCAGATAGCGTACAGGGCTAGGCGGCATCTTAAAGCGCGTGGAATGGCGAGTAAAATGCACTACTAAACTTCTAGGGTAGGGCAAACAGAGACCCGATTAGATCATTTTATATTATGGTTAATTTAAGAATTCAGCAAAATTCTATCACATTTGTTCAGTTTACGTCGCTCCTATTTCAGATAGCGTACTGGGCTATGCGGCATCTTAAAGCGCGTGGAAGGGTGAGTAAAATGCACTACTAATCTTCCATGATAGGGCAATCAGAGACCCGATTAGATCATTTTATATTTTGTTTTATATAAGATTTCAGGGAAATTCTATCACATTTGTTCAATTTACGTCGCTCCTATTTCAGATAGCATATTGGGCTAAGCGGCACCTCAAAGCGCATGAAATGGCGACTGAAATGCCATATTAAACTTCTAGGGTAGGGTAAACAGAGACCCGATTAGATCATTTTATATTATGGTCAATTTAAAAATTCAGCATAATTCTTTCTCATTTCTTCAATTTACGTCGCTCCTATTTCAGATAGCATATTGGGCTTAGCGGCATCTCAAAGCGCATGAAGTGACGAGTGAAATGCACTATTAAACTTCTAGGGTAGGGCAAACAGAGACCCGATTAGCTCATTTTATATTATGGTTAATTTAAGAATTCAGCGAAATTCGATTACATTTGTTCAATTTACGTCGCTCCTATTTCAGATAGCGTATTGGGCTAAGCGGCATCTCAAAGCGCATGAAATGGCGAATAAAATGCACTATTAAACTTCTAGGCGAGGGCGAACAGAGACCCGATTAGATCATTTTACATTTTGGTTAATAAAAGAATTCAGCGAAATTCTATCACATTTGCTCAATTTACGTCGCTCCTATTACAGATAGCTTATTGTGCTTAGCGGCATCTCAAAGCGCATGAAGTGACGAGTGAAATGCACTATTAAACTTCTAGGGTTGGTCGAAGAAAGACCCGATTAGATCATTTTACATTAAGGTTAATATAAGAATTCAGGGAAATTCTATCACATTTGTTCAATTTACGTCGCTCCTATTTCAGATAGCGTATCGGGCTAAGCGGCATCTCAAAGCGCATGAAATAGCGAATAAAATGAGCTATTAAACTTCAAGGCTAGGGCGAACAGAGACCCGATTAGATCATTTCACATTATGGTTAATAAAAGAATTCAGCGAAATTCTATCACATTTGTTCAACTTACGTCGCTCCTATTGCAGATAGCGTAGTGGGCTAAGTGGCATCTCAAAGCGCATGAAATGGCGAGTAAAATGCACTATTAAACTTCTATGATAGGGCAATCAGAGACCCGATTAGATCATTTTATATTTTGTTTAATAAAAGAATTCAGCGAAATTCTATCACATTTGTTCAACTTACGTCGCTGATATTTCAGATAGCGTATTGGGCTATGCGGCATCGCAAAGCGCAAGAAATGGCGAGTAAAATGCACTCTTAAACTTCTATGATAGGGCAATCAGAGACCCTATTAGATCATTTTACATTTTGTTTAATATAAGATTTCAGGGACATTCTATCACATTTGTTCAATTTACGTCGCTCCTATTTCAGTTAGCGTATTCGGCTAAGCGGCATCTCAAAGAGCATGAAATGGCGAATAAAATGCACTAGTAAGCTTCTAGGCTAGGGCGAACAGAGACCCGATTAGATCATTTTACATTATGGTTAATAAAAGAATTCAGCGAAATTCTATCACATTTGTTCCTCTTACGTCGCTCGTATTTCAGATAGCGTATTGGGCTAAGCGGCATCTCAAAGCGCATGAAATGGCGAGTAAAATGCACTATTAAACTTCTATGATAGGGCAATCAGAGACCCGATTAGATCATTTTATATTACGGCTATTATAAGAATTCAGCGGAATTCTATCACATTTGTTCAACTTTCGTCGCTCCTATTTCAGATAGCGCACTGGGCTAGGCGGTATCTTAAAGCGCGTGGAATGGCGAGTAAAATGCACTACTAAACTACTATGATAGAGCAATCAGAGACCCGATTAGGTCATTTTATATTTTGGTTAATATAAGAATTAAGCGAAATTCTATCACATTTGTTCAATTTACGTCGCTCCTATTAAAGATAGCGTATTGGGCTAAGCGGCATCTGAAAGCGCATGAAATGGCGAGTAAAATGCACTATTAAACTTCTAGGGTAGGGCAAACAGAGACCGGATTAGATCATTTTATATTATGGTTAATTTAAGAATTTAGCGAAATTCTATCACATTTGTCCAATTTACGTCGCTACTATTTCAGATAGCGTATTGGGCTAAGCGGCATCTCAAAGCGCATGAAATGGCGAGTATAATGCACTATTAAACTTCTAGAATAAGGCAAACAGAGACCCGATGAGATCATTTTATATTACGGTTAATATAAGAATTCAGCGTAATTCTATCACATTTGTTCAATTTACGTCGTTTCTATTTCAGATAGCGTACTGTTCTAGGCGGCATCTTAAAGCGCGTGGAAAGGCGAGTAAAATGCACTTTTAAACTTCTATGATGGGGCAATCAGAGACCCGATTAGATCATTTTATATTTTGTTTAATATAAGATTTCAGGGAAATTCTGTCACATTTGTTCAATTTACGTCGCTCCTATTTCAGATAGCTTATTGGGCTTAGCGGCATCTGAAAGCGCATGAAATGTCGAGTAAAATGCACTATTAAACTTCTAGGGTAGGGCAAACAAAGACCCGATTAAATGATTTTATATTATGGTTAATTTAAGAATTCAGCGAAATTCTATCACATTTGTTCAATTTACGTCGCTCCTATTTCAGATAGCATATTGGGCTAAGCGGCACCTCAAAGCGCATGAAATGGCGAGTGAAATGCAATATTAAAGTTCTAGGGTAGGGCAAACAGAGACCCGATTAGATCATTTTATATTACGGTCAATTTAAGAATTCAGCATAATTCTTTCTCATTTCTTCAATTTACGTCGCTCCTATTTCAGATAGCTTATTGGTCTTAGCGGCATCTCGAAGCGCATGAAATGACAAGTGAAATGCACTATTAAACTTCTAGGGTAGGGCAAATAGAGACCCGATTAGATCATTTTATATTATGGTTAATGTAAGAATTCAGCGAAATTCTATCACATTTGTTCAATTTACGTCGCTCCTATTAAAGATAGCGTATTGGGCTAAGCGGCATCTGAAAGCGCATGAAATGGCGAGTAAAATGCACTATTAAACTTCTAGGGTAGGGCAAACAGAGACCCGATTAGATCATTTTATATTATGATTAATTTAAGAAGTCAGCAAAATTCTATCACATTTGTTCAATTTACGTCGTTCCTATTTCAGATAGCGTACTGGGCTAGGCGGCTTCTTAAAGCGCGTGGAAAGGCGAGTAACATGCACTGTTAAACTTCTATGATAGGGCAATCAGAGACCGGATTAGATCATTTTATATTTTGGTTAATATAAGAATTCACCGAAATTCTATCACATTTGTTCAATTTACGTCGCTCCTATTTCAGACAGCGTATTGGGCTAAGCGGATTCTCAAAGCGCATGGAATGTCGAATAAAATGCACTATTATACTTCTAGGCTAGGGCGAACAGAGAGCTGATTAAATCATTTTACATTATGGTTAATAAAAGATTTCCGCGAAATTCTATCACATTTGTACAATTTACGTCGCTCCTATTTCAGATAGCGTATTGAGCTAAGCGGCATCTCAAAGCGCATGAAATGGCGAGTAAAATGCACTATTGAACTTCTATGATAGGGCAATCAGAGACCTGATTAGATCATTTTATATTTTGGTTAATATAAGAATTCAGCGAAATTGTATCACTTTTGTTTAATTTACGTCGCTCCTATTTCAAATAGCGTAATGGGCTAAGCGGCATCTCAAAGCGCATGAAATGACGAGTGAAATGCACTATTAGACTTCTATGGTAGGGCGAACAGAGACCCGATTAGATCATTTTACATTAGGGTTAATATAAGAATTCAGGGAAATTCTATCACATTTGTTCCATTTACGTCGCTCCTATTTCAGATAGCGTATTGGGCTAAGCGGCATCTTAAAGCGCGTGGAATGGCGAGTAAAATGCACTATTACACTTCTAGGGTAGGGCAAACAGAGGCCCGATTAGATCATTTTATATTATGGTTAATTTGAGAATTCACCGAAATTCTATCACATTTGTTCAATTTACGTTGCTCCTATTTCAGATAGCGTATTGGGCTAAGCGGCATCTCAAAGCCCATGAAATGGCGATTAAAATGCGCTATTAAACTTCTAGGGTAAGGCAAACAGATACCCGATTAGATCATTTTATATTACGGTTAATATAAGAATGCAGCGTAATTCTATCACATTTGTTCAACTTACGTCGCTCCTATTTCAGATAGCGTACAGGGCTAGGCGGCATCTTAAAGCGCGTGGAATGGCGAGTAAAATGCACTACTAAACTTCTAGGGTAGGGCAAACAGAGACCCGATTAGATCATTTTATATTATGGTTAATTTAAGAATTCAGCAAAATTCTATCACATTTGTTCAATTTACGTCGCTCCTATTTCAGATAGCGTACTGGGCTATGCGGCATCTTAAAGCGCGTGGAAGGGTGAGTAAAATGCACTACTAATCTTCCATGATAGGGCAATCAGAGACCCGATTAGATCATTTTATATTTTGTTTTATATAAGATTTCAGGGAAATTCTATCACATTTGTTCAATTTACGTCGCTCCTATTTCAGATAGCATATTGGGCTAAGCGGCACCTCAAAGCGCATGAAATGGCGACTGAAATGCCATATTAAACTTCTAGGGTAGGGCAAACAGAGACCCGATTAGATCATTTTATATTATGGTCAATTTAAGAATTCAGCATAATTCTTTCTCATTTCTTCAATTTACGTCGCTCCTATTTCAGATAGCATATTGGGCTTAGCGGCATCTCAAAGCGCATGAAGTGACGAGTGAAATGCACTATTAAACTTCTAGGGTAGGGCAAACAGAGACCCGATTAGCTCATTTTATATTATGGTTAATTTAAGAATTCAGCGAAATTCGATTACATTTGTTCAATTTACGTCGCTCCTATTTCAGATAGCGTATTGGGCTAAGCGGCATATCAAAGCGCATGAAATGGCGAATAAAATGCACTATTAAACTTCTAGGCGAGGGCGAACAGAGACCCGATTAGATCATTTTACATTTTGGTTAATAAAAGAATTCAGCGAAATTCTATCACATTTGCTCAATTTACGTCGCTCCTATTACAGATAGCTTATTGTGCTTAGCGGCATCTCAAAGCGCATGAAGTGACGAGTGAAATGCACTATTAAACTTCTAGGGTTGGTCGAAGAAAGACCCGATTAGATCATTTTACATTAAGGTTAATATAAGAATTCAGGGAAATTCTATCACATTTGTTCAATTTACGTCGCTCCTATTTCAGATAGCGTATTGGGCTAAGCGGCATCTCAAAGCGCATGAAATGGCGAGTAAAATGCACTATTAAACTTCTAGGGTAGGGCAATCAGAGACCCGACTAGATCATTTTATATTATGGTTAATTTAAGAATTCAGCAAAATTCTATCACATTTGTCCAGTTCACGTCGCTCCTATTTCAGATAGCGTACTGGGCTAGGCGGCATCCTAATGCGCATGGAATGGCGAGTAAAATGCACTATTAAACTTCTATGATACGGCAATCAGAGACCCGATTAGATCATTTTATATTTTGGTTAATATAAGAATTCAGCGAAATTCTATCACATTTGTTCAATTTACGTCGCTCCTATTTCAGATAGCGTATTGGGCTAAGCGGCATCTCAAAGCGCATGAAATGGCGAGTAAAATGCACTAGTAAACTTCTAGGGTAGGGCAATCAGAGACCCGATTAGATCATTTTATATTATGGTTAATTTAAGAATTCAGCAAAATTCTATCACATTAGTTCAATTTACGTCGTTCCTATTTCAGATAGCGTACTGGGCTATGCGGCATCTTAAAGCGCGTGGAATGGCGAGTAAAATTCACTATTAAACTTCTATGATAGGGCAATCAGAGACCCGATTAGATCATTTTATATTTTGGTTAATATAAGAATTCAGCGAAATTCTATCACATTTGTTCAATTTACGTCGCTCCTATTTCAGATAGCTTATTGGGCTAAGCGGCATCGCAAAGCGCATGAAATGACGAGTGAAATGCACTATTAAACTTCTAGGGTAGGGCAAACAGAGACCCGATTAGATCATTTTATATTTTGGTTAATATAAGAATTCAGCGAAATTCTATCACATTTGTTCAATTTACGTCGCTCCTATTTCAGATAGCGTATTGGGCTAAGCGGCATCTCAAAGCGCATAAAATGACGAATAAAATGCACAATTAAGCTTCTACGCTAGCGCGAACAGAGACCCGATTAGATCATTTTACGTTATGGTTAATAAAAGAATTCAGCGAAATTCTATCACATTTGTTCAACATACGTCGCTCCTATTTCAGATAGCGTACTGGGCTAGGCGGCATCTTAAAGCGCGTGGAATGGCGGGTAAAATGCACTATTAAACTTCTATGATAGGGCAATCAGAGACCCGATTAGATCATTTTATGTTTTGGTTAATATAAGACTTCAGCGAAATTCTATCACATTTGTTCAATTTACGTCGCTCCTATTTCAGATAGCGTATTGGGGTAAGCTGCATCTCAAAGCGCAAGACATGGCGAGTAAAATGCACTACTAAACTTCTAGGATAGGCAAACAGAGACCCGATTAGATCATTTTATATTGCGGTTAATATAAGAATTCCGCGTAACTCTGTCACATTTGTTCAACTTACGTAGCTCCTATTTCAGATAGCGTCCTGGGCTAGGCGGCATCTTAAAGCGCGTGGAATGGCGAATAAAATGCACTATTAAACTTCTAGGATAAGGCAAACACAGACCCGATTAGATCATTTTATATTACGGTTAATCTAAGAATCCAGCGTAATTCTGTCACATTTGTTCAACATACGTAGCTCCTATTTCAGATAGCGTACTGGGCTAGGCGGCAGCTTAAAGCGCGTGGAATGTCGAGTAAAATACACTATCAAACTTCTATGATAGGGCAATCAGAGACCCGATTAGATCATTTTATATTTTGGTTAATATAAGAATTCAGCGAAATTCTATCACATTTGTTCAATTTACGTCGCTCCTATTTCAGATAGCGTATTGGGCTAAGCGGCATCTCAAAGCGCATGAAATGGCGAGTAAAATGCACTATTAAACTTCTAGGGTAGGGCAATCAGAGACCCGACTAGATCATTTTATATTATGGTTAATTTAAGAATTCAGCAAAATTCTATCACATTTGTTCAGTTTACGTCGCTCCTATTTCAGATAGCGTACTGGGCTAGGCGGCATCTTAAAGCGCATGGAATGGCGAGTAAAATGCACTATTAAACTTCTATGATAGGGCAATCAGAGACCCGATTAGATCATTTTATATTTTGGTTAATATAAGAATTCAGCGAAATTCTATCACATTTGTTCAATTTACGTCGCTCCTATTTCAGATAGCGTATTGGGCTAAGCGGCATCTCAAAGCGCATGAAATAGCGAGTAAAATGCACTATTAAACTACTAGGATAAGGCAATCAGAGACCCGATTAGATCATTTTATATTACGGTAAATATAAGAATTCAGCGTAATTCTGTCACATTTGTTCAACTTACGTAGCTCCTATTTCAGATAGCGTACTGGGCTAGGCGGCAACTTAAAGCGCGTGGAATGGCGAGTAAAATGCACCATTAAACTTCTATGGTAGGGCAATCAGAGAACCGATTAGATCATTTTATATTACGGTAAATATAAGAATGCAGCGTAATTCTGTCACATTTGTTCAACTTACGTAGCTCCTATTTCAGATAGCGTATTGGGCTAAGCGGCATCTCAAAGCGCATGAAATGGCGAGTAAAATGCACTATTAAACTTCTAGGATAAGGCAAACAGAGACCCGATTAGATCATTTTATATTGCGGTTAATATAAGAACTCAGCGTAACTCTGACACATTTGTTCAACTTACGTAGCTCCTATTTCAGATAGCGTACTGGGCTAGGCGGCATCTTAAAGCGCGTGGAATGGCGGGTAAAATGCACTATTAAACTTCTATGATAGGGCAATCAGAGACCCGATTAGATCATTTTATGTTTTGGTTAATATAAGAATTCAGCGAAATTCTATCACATTTGTTCAATTTACGTCGCTCCTATTTCAGATAGCGTATTGGGGTAAGCTGCATCTCAAAGCGCAAGACATGGCGAGTAAAATGCACTACTAAACTTCTAGGGTAGGCAAACAGAGACCCGATTAGATCATTTTATATTGCGGTTAATATAAGAATTCAGCGTAACTCTGTCACATTTGTTCAACTTACGTAGCTCCTATTTCAGATAGCGTCCTGGGCTAGGCAGCATCTTAAAGCGCGTGGAATGACGAGGAAAATGCACTATTAAACTTCTAGGATAAGGCAAACAGAGACCCGATTAGATCAGTTTATATTACGGTTAATATAAGAATTCAGCGTA
Organism: Macropis europaea; assembly: GCA_916610135.2. NCBI lineage: Eukaryota > Metazoa > Arthropoda > Insecta > Hymenoptera > Melittidae > Macropis > Macropis europaea. The sequence continues at coordinate 18,428 of CAKAJE020001660.1, read as the reverse complement.
ATTCTGTCACATTTGTTCAACATACGTCGCTCGTATTTCAGATAGCGTACTGGGCTAGGCGGCAACTTAAAGCGCGTGGAATGTCGAGTAAAATACACTATCAAACTTCTATGATAGGGCAATCAGAGACCCGATTAGATCATTTTATATTTTGGTTAATATAAGAATTCAGCGAAATTCTATCACATTTGTTCAATTTATGTCGCTCCTATTTCAGATAGCGTATTGGGCTAAGCGGCATCTCAAAGCGCATGAAATGGCGAGTAAAATGCACTATTAAACTTCTAGGGTAGGGCAAACAGAGACCCGACTAGATCATTTTATATTATGGTTAATTTAAGAATTCAGCAAAATTCTATCACATTTGTTCAGTTCACGTCGCTCCTATTTCAGATAGCGTACTGGGCTAGGCGGCATCCTAATGCGCATGGAATGGCGAGTAAAATGCACTATTAAACTTCTATGATAGGGCAATCAGAGACCCGATTAGATCATTTTATATTTTGGTTAATATAAGAATTCAGCGAAATTCTATCACATTTGTTCAATTTGCGTCGCTCCTATTTCAGATAGCTTATTGGGCTAAGCGGCACCTCAAAGCGCATGAAATGGCGAGTGCAATGCACTATTAATCTTCTATGGTAGGGCAATCAGAGACCCCATTAGATCATTTTATATTATGGTTAATTTAAGAATTCAGCGACATTCTATCACATTTGTTCAATTTACGTCGCTCCTATTTCAGATAGCGTATTGGGCTAAGCGGCATCTCAAAGCGCATGAAATGGCGAGTAAAATGCACTAGTAAACTTCTAGGGTAGGGCAATCAGAGACCCGATTAGATCATTTTATATTATGGTTAATTTAAGAATTCAGCAAAATTCTATCACATTTGTTCAATTTACGTCGTTCCTACTTCAGATAGCGTCCTGGGCTAAGCGGCATCTAATAGCGCATGAAATGGCGAGTATAATGCACTATTAAATTTCTAGGATAAGGCAAACAGAGACCCGATTAGATCATTTTATGTTATGGTTAATATAAGAATTCAGTGTAATTCTATCACATTTGTTCAAGTTACGTCGCTCCAATTTTAGATAGCGTACTGGGCTAGGCGGCATCTTAAAGCGCGTGGAATGGCGAGTAAAATGCACTACTAAACTACTATGATAGGGCAATCAGAGACCCGATTAGGTCATTTTATATTTTGGTTAATATAAGAATTCAGCGAAATTCTATCACATTTGTTCAATTTACGTCGCTCCTATTACAGATAGCTTATTGTGCTTAGCGGCATCTCAAAGCGCATGAAGTGACGAGTGAAATGCACTAATAAACTTCTAGGGTTGGTCGAAGAAAGACCCGATTAGATCATTTTACATTAAGGTTAATATAAGAATTCAGGGAAATTCTATCACATTTGTTCAATTTACGTCGCTCCTATTTCAGATAGCGTATTGGGCTAAGCGGCATCTCAAAGCGCATGAAATAGCGAATAAAATGAGCTATTAAACTTCTAGGCTAGGGCGAACAGAGACCCGATTAGATCATTTTACGTTATGGTTAATAAAAGAATTCAGCGAAATTCTATCACATTTGTTCAACTTACGTCGCTCCTATTGCAGATAGCGTATTGGGCTAAGTGGCATCTCAAAGCGCATGAAATGGCGAGTAAAATGCACTATTAAACTTCTATGATAGGGCAATCAGGGACCCGATTAGAACATTTTATATTTTGTTTAATAAAAGAATTCAGCGAAATTCTATCACATTTGTTCAACTTACGTCGCTGGTATTTCAGATAGCGTATTGGGCTATGCGGCATCGCAAAGCGCAAGAAATGGCGAGTAAAATGCACTCTTAAACTTCTATGATAGGGCAATCAGAGACCCGATTAGATCATTTTACATTTTGTTTAATATAAGATTTCAGGGACATTCTATCACATTTGTTTAATTTACGTCGCCGCTATTTCAGATAGCGTATTGGGCGAAGCGGCATCTCAAAGCGCATGAAGTGACGAGTGAAATGCACTATTAAACTTCTAGGGTAGGGCAAACAGACACCCGATTAGATCATTTTATATTATGGTTAATTTAAGAATTCAGCAAAATTCTATCACATTTGTTCAATTTACGTCGCTCCTATTTCAGATAGCGTATTGGGCTAAGCGGCATCTCAAAGCGCACGAAATGGCGAGTAAAATGCACTATTAAACTTCTAGGGTAGGGCAAACAAAGACCCGATTAAATCATTTTATATTATGGTTAATTTATGAATTCAGCGAAATTCTATCACATTTGTTCAATTTACGTCGCTCCTATTTCAGATAGCGTATTGGGCTAAGCGGCATCTCAAAGCGCATGAAATGGCGAGTAAAATGCACTATTAAACTTCTAGGGTAGGGCAAACAGAGACGCGATAAGATCATTTTACATTATGGTTAATAAAAGAATTCAGCGAAATTCTATCACATTTGTTCAACTTACGTCGCTCGTATTTCAGATAGCGTATTGGGCTAAGCGGCATCTCAAAGCGCATTAAATGGCGAGTAAAATGCACTATTAAACTTCTAGGGTAGGGAAAACAAAGACCCGATTAAATCATTTTATATTATGGTTAATTTAAGAATTCAGCGAAATTCTATCACATTTGTTCAATTTACGTAGCTCCTATTTCAGATAGCGTACTGGGCTAGGCGGCAACTTAAAGCGCGTGGAATGGCGAGTAAAATGCACTATTAAACATCTATGATACGGCAATCAGAGACCCGATTAGATCATTTTATATTTTGGTTAATATAAGAATTCAGCGAAATTCTATCACATTTGTTCAATTTACGTCGCTCCTATGTCAGATAGCGTATTGGGCCAAGCGGCATCTCAAAGCGCATTAAATGGCGAGTGAAATGCACTATTAATCTTCTAGGGTAGGGCAATCAAAGACCCCATTAGATCATTTTATATTATGGTTAATTTAAGAATTCAGCGAAATTCTATCACATTCGATCAATTTACGTCGCTCCTATTTCAGATAGCGTATTGGGCTAAGCGGCATCTCAAAGCGCATGAAATGGCGAGTAAAATGCACTATTAAACTTCTAGGGTAAGGCAAACAGAGACCCGATTAGATCATTTTATATTGCGGTTAATATAAGAATTCAGCGTAACTCTGTCACATTTGTTCAACTTACGTAGCTCCTATTTCAGATAGCGTCCTGGGCTAGGCGGCATCTTAAAGCGCGTGGAATGGCGAGTAAAATGCACTATTAAACTTCTAGGATAAGGCAAACAGAGACCCGATTAGATCATTTTATATTACGGTTAATATAAGAATTCAGCGTAATTCTGTCACATTTGTTCAACATACGTAGCTCCTATTTCAGATAGCGTACTGGGCTAGGCGGCAACTTAAAGCGCGTGGAATGTCGAGTAAAATACACTATCAAACTTCTATGATAGGACAATCAGAGACCCGATTAGATCATTTTATATTTTGGTTAATATAAGAATTCAGCGAAATTCTATCACATTTGTTCAATTTACGTCGCTCCTATTTCAGATAGCGTATTGGGCTAAGCGGCATCTCAAAGCGCATGAAATGGCGAGTAAAATGCACTATTAAACTTCTAGGGTAGGGCAATCAGAGACCCGACTAGATCATTTTATATTATGGTTAATTTAAGAATTCAGCAAAATTCTATCACATTTGTCCAGTTCACGTCGCTCCTATTTCAGATAGCGTACTGGGCTAGGCGGCATCCTAATGCGCATGGAATGGCGAGTAAAATGCACTATTAAACTTCTATGATACGGCAATCAGAGACCCGATTAGATCATTTTATATTTTGGTTAATATAAGAATTCAGCGAAATTCTATCACATTTGTTCAATTTACGTCGCTCCTATTTCAGATAGCGTATTGGGCTAAGCGGCATCTCAAAGCGCATGAAATGGCGAGTAAAATGCACTAGTAAACTTCTAGGGTAGGGCAATCAGAGACCCGATTAGATCATTTTATATTATGGTTAATTTAAGAATTCAGCAAAATTCTATCACATTAGTTCAATTTACGTCGTTCCTATTTCAGATAGCGTACTGGGCTATGCGGCATCTTAAAGCGCGTGGAATGGCGAGTAAAATTCACTATTAAACTTCTATGATAGGGCAATCAGAGACCCGATTAGATCATTTTATATTTTGGTTAATATAAGAATTCAGCGAAATTCTATCACATTTGTTCAATTTACGTCGCTCCTATTTCAGATAGCTTATTGGGCTAAGCGGCATCGCAAAGCGCATGAAATGACGAGTGAAATGCACTATTAAACTTCTAGGGTAGGGCAAACAGAGACCCGATTAGATCATTTTATATTTTGGTTAATATAAGAATTCAGCGAAATTCTATCACATTTGTTCAATTTACGTCGCTCCTATTTCAGATAGCGTATTGGGCTAAGCGGCATCTCAAAGCGCATAAAATGACGAATAAAATGCACAATTAAGCTTCTACGCTAGCGCGAACAGAGACCCGATTAGATCATTTTACGTTATGGTTAATAAAAGAATTCAGCGAAATTCTATCACATTTGTTCAACATACGTCGCTCCTATTTCAGATAGCGTACTGGGCTAGGCGGCATCTTAAAGCGCGTGGAATGGCGGGTAAAATGCACTATTAAACTTCTATGATAGGGCAATCAGAGACCCGATTAGATCATTTTATGTTTTGGTTAATATAAGACTTCAGCGAAATTCTATCACATTTGTTCAATTTACGTCGCTCCTATTTCAGATAGCGTATTGGGGTAAGCTGCATCTCAAAGCGCAAGACATGGCGAGTAAAATGCACTACTAAACTTCTAGGATAGGCAAACAGAGACCCGATTAGGTCATTTTATATTGCGGTTAATATAAGAATTCAGCGTAACTCTGTCACATTTGTTCAACTTACGTAGCTCCTATTTCAGATAGCGTCCTGGGCTAGACGGCATCTTAAAGCGCGTGGAATGGCGAGTAAAATGCACTATTAAACTTCTAGGATAAGGCAAACAGAGACCCGATTAGATCATTTTATATTACGGTTAATATAAGAATCCAGCGTAATTCTGTCACATTTGTTCAACATACGTAGCTCCTATTTCAGATAGCGTACTGGGCTAGGCGGCAGCTTAAAGCGCGTGGAATGTCGAGTAAAATACACTATCAAACTTCTATGATAGGGCAATCAGAGACCCGATTAGATCATTTTATATTTTGGTTAATATAAGAATTCAGCGAAATTCTATCACATTTGTTCAATTTACGTCGCTCCTATTTCAGATAGCGTATTGGGCTAAGCGGCATCTCAAAGCGCATGAAATGGCGAGTAAAATGCACTATTAAACTTCTAGGGTAGGGCAATCAGAGACCCGACTAGATCATTTTATATTATGGTTAATTTAAGAATTCAGCAAAATTCTATCACATTTGTTCAGTTTACGTCGCTCCTATTTCAGATAGCGTACTGGGCTAGGCGGCATCTTAAAGCGCATGGAATGGCGAGTAAAATGCACTATTAAACTTCTATGATAGGGCAATCAGAGACCCGATTAGATCATTTTATATTTTGGTTAATATAAGAATTCAGCGAAATTCTATCACATTTGTTCAATTTACGTCGCTCCTATTTCAGATAGCGTATTGGGCTAAGCGGCATCTCAAAGCGCATGAAATAGCGAGTAAAATGCACTATTAAACTACTAGGATAAGGCAATCAGAGACCCGATTAGATCATTTTATATTACGGTAAATATAAGAATTCAGCGTAATTCTGTCACATTTGTTCAACTTACGTAGCTCCTATTTCAGATAGCGTACTGGGCTAGGCGGCAACTTAAAGCGCGTGGAATGGCGAGTAAAATGCACCATTAAACTTCTATGGTAGGGCAATCAGAGAACCGATTAGATCATTTTATATTACGGTAAATATAAGAATGCAGCGTAATTCTGTCACATTTGTTCAACTTACGTAGCTCCTATTTCAGATAGCGTATTGGGCTAAGCGGCATCTCAAAGCGCATGAAATGGCGAGTAAAATGCACTATTAAACTTCTAGGATAAGGCAAACAGAGACCCGATTAGATCATTTTATATTGCGGTTAATATAAGAACTCAGCGTAACTCTGACACATTTGTTCAACTTACGTAGCTCCTATTTCAGATAGCGTACTGGGCTAGGCGGCATCTTAAAGCGCGTGGAATGGCGGGTAAAATGCACTATTAAACTTCTATGATAGGGCAATCAGAGACCCGATTAGATCATTTTATGTTTTGGTGAATATAAGAATTCAGCGAAATTCTATCACATTTGTTCAACTTACGTCGCTCGTATTTCAGATAGCGTATTGGGCTAAGCGGCATCTCAAAGCGCATGAAATGGCGAGTAAAATGCACTATTAAACTTCTAGGGTAGGGCAAACAAAGACCCGATTAAATCATTTTATATTATGGTTAATTTAAGAGTTCAGCGAAATTCTATCACATTTGTTCAATTTACGTAGCTCCTATTTCAGATAGCGTACTGGGCTAGGCGGCAACTTAAAGCGCGTGGAATGGCGAGCAAAATGCACTATTAAACTTCTATGATAGGGCAATCAGAGACTCGATTAGATCATTTCATATTTTGGTTAATATAAGAATTCAGCGAAATTCTATCACATTTGTTCAATTTACGTCGCTCCTATGTCAGATAGCGTATTGGGCCAAGCGGCATCTCAAAGCGCATTAAATGGCGAGTAAAATGCACTATTAAACTTCTAGGGTAGGGCAAACAAAGACCCGATTAAATCATTTTATATTATGGTTAATTTAAGAATTCAGCGAAATTCTATCACATTTGTTCAATTTACGTCGCTCCTATTTCAGATAGCGTATTGGGCTAGGCGGCAACCTAAAGCGCGCGGAATGGCGAGTAAAATGCACTATTAAGCTTCTATGCTAGGGAAATCAGAGACCTGATTAGATCATTTTATATTTTGGTTAATATAAGAATTCAGTGAAATTCTATCACATTTGTTCAATTTATTTCGCTGCTATTTCTGATAGCGTATTGGGCTAAGCGGCATCTCAAAGCGCATGAAATGGCGAGTAAAAAGCACTATTAAACTTCTAGGGTAGGGCAAACAGAGACCCGATAAGATCATTTTACATTATGGTTAATAAAAGAATTCAGCGAAATTCTATCACATTTGTTCAACTTACGTCGCTCGTATTTCAGATAGCGTATTGGGCTAAGCGGCATCTCAAAGCGCATGAAATGGCGTGTAAAATGCACTATTAAACTTCTAGGGTAGGGCAAACAGAGACCTGATAAGATCATTTTACATTATGGTTAATAAAAGAATTCAGCGAAATTCTATCACATTTGTTCCTCTTACGACGCTCGTATTTCAGATAGCGTATTGGGCTACGCGGCATCTCAAAGCGCATGAAATGGCGAGTAAAATGCACTATTAAACTTCTAGGGTAGGGCAAACAGAGTCCCGATAAGATCATTTTATATTATGGTTAATTTAAGAATTCAGCGAAATTCTATCACATTTGTTCAATTTACGTAGCTCCTATTTCAGATAGCGTACTGGGCTAGGCGGCATCTTAAAGCGCATGGAATGGCGAGCAAAATGCACTATTAAACTTCTATGATAAGGCAATCAGAGACCCGATTAGATCATTTTATATTTTGGTTAATATAAGAATTCAGCGAAATTCTATCACATTTGTTCAATTTACGTCGCACCTATTTCAGATAGCGTATTGGGCTAAGCGGCATCTCAAAGCGCATGAAATAGCGAGTAAAATGCACTATTAAACTTCTAGGATAAGGCAAACAGAGACCCGATTAGATCATTTTATATTACGGTAAATATAAGAATTCAGCGTAATTCTGTCACATTTGTTCAACTTACGCAGCTCCTATTTCAGATAGCGTACTGGGCTAGGCGGCAACTTAAAGCGCGTGGAATGGCGAGTAAAATGCACCATTAAACTTCTACGGTAGGGCAATCAGTGAACCGATTAGATCATTTTATATTACGGTAAATATAAGAATGCAGCGTAATTCTGTCACATTTGTTCAACTTACGTCGCTCCTATTTCAGATAGCGTATTGGGGTAAGCTGCATCTCAAAGCGCAAGACATGGCGAGTAAAATGCACTACTAAACTTCTAGGGTAGGCAAACAGAGACCCGATTAGATCATTTTATATTGCGGTTAATATAAGAATTCAGCGTAACTCTGTCACATTTGTTCAACTTACGTAGCTCCTATTTCATATAGCGTCCTGGGCTAGGCGGCATCTTAAAGCGCGTGGAATGGCGAGTAAAATGCACTATTAAACTTCTAGGATAATTCAAACAGAGACCCGATTAGATCATTTTATATTACGGTTAATATAAGAATTCAGCGTAATTCTGTCACATTTGTTCAACATACGTAGCTCCTATTTCAGATAGCGTACTGGGCTAGGCGGCAACTTAAAGCGCGTGGAATGGCGAGTAAAATGCACTATTAAACTTCAAGGGTAGGGCAAACAGAGACCCGATTAGATCATTTTATATTATGGTTAATTTAAGAATTCAGAAAAATTCTATCACATTCGTTCAATTTACGTCGTTCCTATTTCATATAGCGTATTGGGCTATGCGGCATCTCAAAGCGCATGAAATGACGAGTAAAATGCACTGTTATACTTCTAGGGTAGGGCAAACAGAGACCCGATTAGATCATTTTATATTACGGTTAATATAAGAATTCAGCGTAATTCTATCACATTTGTTCAACTTACGTCGCTCCTATTTCAGATAGCGTACTGGGCCAGGCGGCATCTTAAAGCGCGTGGAATGGCGAGTAAAATGCACTATTAAACTTCAAGGGTAGGGCAATCAGAGACCCGATTAGATCATTTTATATTTTGGTTAATATAAGAATTCAGCGAAATTCTCTCACATTTGTTCAATTTACGTCGCTGATATTTCAGATAGCGTATTGGACTAAGCGGCATCTCAAAGCGCAAGAAATGTCGAGTAAAATGCACTATTAAACTTCTAGGGTAGTGCAAACAGAGACCCGATAAGATCATTTTATATTATGGTTAATTTACGAATTCAGCGAAATTCTCTCAGATTTGTTCAATTTACGTCGCTGATATTTCAGATAGCGTATTGGGCTAAGCGGCATCTTAAAGCGCGTGAAATGACGAGTAAAATGCACTATTAAACTTCTAGGGTAGGGCAAACAGAGACCCGATTAGATCATTTTATATTTTGGTTAATATAAGAATTCAGCGAAATTCTCTCACATTTGTTCAATTTACGTCGCTGATATTTCAGATAGCGTATTGGACTAAGCGGCATCTCAAAGCGCGTGGAATGGCGAGTAAAATGCACTCTTAAACTTCTAGGATAAGGCAAACAGAGACCCGATTAGATCATTTTATATTACGGTTAATATAAGAATTCAGCGTAATTCTGTCACATTTGTTCAACATACGTAGCTCCTATTTCAGATAGCGTACTGTGCTAGGCGGCATCTTAAAGCGCATGGAATGGCGAGCAAAATGCACTATTAAACTTCTATGATAGGGCAATCAGAGACCCGATTAGATCATTTTATATTTTGGTTAATATAAGAATTCAGCGAAATTCTATCACATTTGTTCAATTTACGTCGCTCCTATTTCAGATAGCGTATTGGGCTAAGCGGCATCTCAAAGCGCATGAAATGGCGAGTAAAATGCACTATTAAACTTCTAGGGTAAGGCAAACAGAGACCCGATTAGATCATTTTATATTACGGTTAATATAAGAATTCAGAGTAATTCTATCACATTTGTTCAATTTACGTCGCCCCTATTTCAGATAGCGTATTGGGCTGAGCGGCATCTCAAAGCGCATGAAATGGCGAGTCAAATGCACTGTTAAACTTCTATGATAGGGAAATCAGAGACCCGATTAGATTATTTTATATTTTGGTTAATATAATAATTCAGCGAAATTCTAACACATTTGTTCCATTTACGTCGCTCCTATTTCAGATAGCGTACTGGGCTAGGTGGCATCTTAAAGCGCGTGGAATGGCGAGTAAAATGCACAATTAAATTTCAAGGGTAGGGCAAACAGAGACCCGATTAGATCATTTTATATTATGGTTAATTTAAGAATTCAGAAAAATTCTATCACATTTGTTCAATTTACGTCGTTCCTATTTCAGATAGCGTATTGGGCTATGCGGCATCTCAAAGCGCATGGAATGACGAGTAAAATGCACTGTTATACTTCTAGGGTAGGGCAAACAGAGACCCGATTAGACCATTTTATATTACGGTTAATATAAGAATTCAGCGTAATTCTATCACATTTGTTCAACTTACGTCGCTCCTATTTCAGATAGCGTACTGGGCTAGGCGGCATCTTAAAGCGCGTGGAATGGCGAGTAAAATGCACTATGAAACTTCAAGGGTAGGGCAATCAGAGACCTGATTAGATCATTTTATATTTTGGTTAATATAAGAATTCAGCGAAATTCTCTCACATTTGTTCAATTTACGTCGCTGATATTTCAGATAGCGTATTGGACTAAGCGGCATCTCAAAGCGCAAGAAATGTCGAGTAAAATGCACTATTAAACTTCTAGGGTAGTGCAAACAGAGACCCGATAAGATCATTTTATATTATGGTTAATTTAAGAATTCAGCGAAATTCTCTCAGATTTGTTCAATTTACGTCGCTGATATTTCAGATAGCGTATTGGGCTAAGCGGCATCTTAAAGCGCGTGAAATGACGAGTAAAATGCACTATTAAACTTCTAGGGTAGGGCAAACAGAGACCCCATTAGATCATTTTAAATTATGGTTAATTTAAGAATTCAGCGAAATTCTATCACATTTGTTCAATTTACGTCGCTCCTATTTCAGATAGCGTATTGGGCTAGGCGGCATCTTAAAGCGCGTGGAATGGCGGGTAAAATGCACTAGTAAACTTCTAGGGTAGGGCAATCAGAGACCCGATTAGATCATTTTATATTATGGTTAATTTAAGAATTCAGCAAAATTCTATCACATTAGTTCAATTTACGTCGCTCCTATTTCAGATAGCGTATTGGGCTAGGCGGCATCTCAAAGCGCAAGACATGGCGAGTAAAATGCACTACTAAACTTCTAGGGTAGGCAAACAGAGACCCGATTAGATCATTTTATATTGCGGTTAATATAAGAATTCAGCGTAACTCTGTCACATTTGTTCAACTTACGTAGCTCCTATTTCAGATAGCGTCCTGGGCTATGCGGCATCTTAAAGCGCGTGGAATGGCGAGTAAAATGCACTATTAAACTTCTAGGATAAGGCAAACAGAGACCCGATTAGATCATTTTATATTACGGTTAATATAAGAATTCAGCGTAATTCTGTCACATTTGTTCAACATACGTAGCTCCTATTTCAGATAGCGTACTGGGCTAGGCGGCAACTTAAAGCGCGTGGAATGTCGAGTAAAATACACTATCAAACTTCTATGATAGGGCAATCAGAGACCCGATTAGATCATTTTATATTTTGGTTAATATAAGAATTCAGCGAAATTCTATCACATTTGTTCAATTTACGTCGCTCCTATTTCAGATAGCGTATTCGGCTAAGCGGCATCTCAAAGCGCATGAAATGACGAGTGAAATGCACTATTAAACTTCTTGGGTAGGGCGAACAGAGAGCCGATTACATCATTTTATATTATGGTTAATTTAAGAATTCGGCAAAATTCTATCACATTTGTTCAATTTACGTCGCTCCTATTTCAGATAGCATATTGGGCTAAGCGGCATCTTAAAAGCGCATGAAATGACGAGTGAAATGCACTATTAAACTTCTAGGGTAGGGCGAAGAGAGACCCGATTAGATCATTATACATTAAGGTTAATATAAGTATTCAGGGAAATTCTATCACATTTGTTCAATTTACGTCGCTCCTATTTCAGATAGCGTATTGGGCTAAGCGGCATCTCAAAGCGCATGGATTGACGAGTGAAATGCACTATTAAACTTCTTGGGTAGGGCGAACAGAGACCCGAATAGATCATTTTATATTACGGTTAATATAAGTATTCAGGGAAATTCTATCACGTTTGTTCATTTTACGTCGCTCCTATTTCAGATAGCGTATTGGGCTAAGCGGCATCTCAAAGCGCATGAAATGGCGAGTAAAATGCACTGTTAAACTTCTAGGGTAGGGCAATCAGAGACCCGACTAGATCATTTTATATTATGGTTAATTTAAGAATTCACCAAAATTCTATCACATTTGTTCAACTTACGTAGCTCCTATTTCAGATAGCGTATTGGGCTAAGCGGCATCTCAAAGCGCATGAAATGGCGAGTAAAATGCACTAGTAAACTTCTAGGGTAGGGCAATCAGAGACCCGATTAGATCATTTTATATTATGGTTAATTTAAGAATTCAGCAAAATTCTATCACATTAGTTCAATTTACGTCGTTCCTATTTCAGATAGCGTACTGGGCTATGCGGCATCTTAAAGCGCGTGGAATGGCGAGTAAAATTCACTATTAAACTTCTATGATAGGGCAATCAGAGACCCGATTAGATCATTTTATATTTTGGTTAATATAAGAATTCAGCGAAATTCTATCACATTTGTTCAATTTACGTCGCTCCTATTTCAGACAGCGTATTGGGCTAAGCGGCATCTCAAAGCGCATGAAATAGCGAGTAAAATGCACTATTAAACTTCTAGGATAAGGCAATCAGAGACCCGATTAGATCATTTTATATTACGGTAAATATAAGAATTCAGCGTAATTCTGTGACATTTGTTCAACTTACGTAGCTCCTATTTCAGATAGCGTACTGGGCTAGGCGGCAACTTAAAGCGCGTGGAATGGCGAGTAAAATGCACCATTAAACTTCTATGGTAGGGCAATCAGAGACCCGATTAGATCATTTTATATTTTGTTTAATATAAGATTTCAGGGACATTCTATCACATTTGTTTAATTTACTTCGCTGCTATTGCAGATAGCGTATTGGGCTAAGCGGCATCTCAAAGCGCATGAAATGGCGAATAGAATGCACTATTAAACTTCTAGGCGAGGGCGAACAGAGACCCGATTAGATCATTTTACATTTTGGTTAATAAAAGAATTCAGCGAAATTCTATCACATTTGCCCAATTTACGTCGCTCCTATTACAGATAGCTTATTGTGCTTAGCGGCATCTCAAAGCGCATGAAATGACGAGTGAAATGCACTATTAAACTTCTAGGGTAGGGCGAACAAAGACCCGATTAGATCATTTTACATTGAGGTTAATATAAGAATTCAGCGAAATTCTATCACATTTGTTCAATTTACGTCGCTCCTATTTCAGATAGCGTATTGGGCTAAGCGGCATCTCAAAGCGCATGAAATGGCGAGTAAAATGCACTATTAAACTTCTAGGATAAGGCAAACGGAGACCCGATTAGATCATTTTATATTACGGTAAATATAAGAATTCAGCGTAATTCTGTCACATTTGTTCAACTTACGTAGCTCCTATTTCAGATAGCGTCCTGGGCTGGGCGGCAACTTAAAGCGCGTGGAATGGCGAGTAAAATGCACCATTAAACTTCTATGGTAGGGCAATCAGAGACCCGATTAGATCATTTTATGTTGTGGTTAATATAAGAATTCAGCGAAATTCTATCACATTTGTTCAATTTACGTCGCTCCTATTTCAGATAGCGTATTGGGGTAAGTTGCATCTCAAAGCGCAAGACATGGCGAGTAAAATGCACTACTAAACTTCTAGGGTAGGCAAACAGAGACACGATTAGATCATTTTATATTGCGGTTAATATAAGAATTCAGCGTAACTCTGTCACATTTGTTCAACTTACGTAGCTCCTATTTCAGATAGCGTATTGGGCTAAGCGGCATCTCAAAGCGCATGAAGTGACGAGTGAAATGCACTATTAAACTTCTAGGGTTGGTCGAAGAAAGACCCAATTAGATCATTTTACATTGAGGTTAATATAAGAATTCAGCGAAATTCTATCACATTTGTTCAATTTACGTCGCTCCTATTTCAGATAGCGTATTGGGCTAAGCGGCATCTCAAAGCGCATGAAATGGCGAATAAAATGAGCTATTAAACTTCTAGGCTAGGGCGAACAGAGACCCGATTAGATCATTTTACATTATGGTTAATAAAAGAATTCAGCGAAATTCTATCACATTTGTTCAACTTACGTCGCTCCTATTGCAAATAGCGTATTGGGCTAAGTGGCATCTCAAAGCGCATGAAATGGCGAGTAAAATGCACTATTAAACTTCTATGATAGGGCAATCAGAGACCCGATTAGATCATTTTATATTTTGTTTAATAAAAGAATTCAGCGAAATTCTATCACATTTGTTCAACTTACGTCGCTGATATTTCAGATAGCGTATTGGGCTATGCGGCATCGCAAAGCGCAAGAAATGGCGAGTAAAATGCACTCTTAAACTTCTATGATAGGGCAATCAGAGACCCGATTAGATCATTTTACATTTTGTTTAATATAAGATTTCAGGGACATTCTATCACATTTGTTTAATTTACGTCGCTGCTATTTCAGATAGCGTATTGGGCTAAGCGGCATCTCAAAGCGCCTGAAATGGCGAATAAAATGCACTATTAAACTTCTAGGCGAGGGCGAACAGAGACCCGATTAGATCATTTTACATTTTGGTTAATAAAAGAATTCAGCGAAATTCTATCACATTTGGTCAATTTACGTCGCTCCTATTACAGATAGCGTATTGGGCTACGCGGCATCTCAAAGCGCATGAAATGGCGAGTAAAATGCACTATTAAACTTCTAGGGTAGGGCAAACAGAGTCCCGATAAGATCATTTTATATTATGGTTAAGTTAAGAATTCGGCGAAATTCTATCACATTTGTTCAATTTACGTCGGTCCTATTTCAGATAGCGTATTGGGCTATGCGGCATCTCAAAGCGCATGAATGGCGAGTAAAATGCACTATTAAACTTCTATGATAGGGCAATCAGAGACCCGATTAGATCATTTTATATTTTGGTTAATATAAGAATTCAGCGAAATTCTATCACATTTGTTCAACTTACGTAGCTCCTATGTCAGATAGCGTATTGGGCCAAGCGGCATCTCAAAGCGCATTAAATGGCGAGTAAAATGCACTATTAAACTTCTAGGGTAGGGCAAACAAAGACCCGATTAAATCATTTTATATTATGGTTAATTTAAGAATTCAGCGAAATTCTATCACATTTGTTCAATTTACGTCGTTCCTATTTCAGATAGCGTACTGGGCTATGCGGCATCTTAAAGCGCGTGGAATGGCGAGTAAAATTCACTATTAAACTTCTATGATAGGGCAATCAGAGACCCGATTAGATCATTTTATATTTTGGTTAATATAAGAATTCAGCGAAATTCTATCACATTTGTTCAATTTACGTCGCTCCTATTTCAGATAGCTTATTGGGCTAAGCGGCATCGCAAAGCGCATGAATGACGAGTGAAATGCACTATTAAACTTCTAGGGTAGGGCAAACAGAGACCCGATTAGATCATTTTATATTTTGGTTAATATAAGAATTCAGCGAAATTCTATCACATTTGTTCAATTTACGTCGCTCCTATTTCAGATAGCGTATTGGGCTTAGCGGCATCTCAAAGCGCATAAAATGACGAATAAAATGCACAATTAAGCTTCTACGCTAGCGCGAACAGAGACCCGATTAGATCATTTTACGTTATGGTTAATAAAAGAATTCAGCGAAATTCTATCACATTTGTTCAACATACGTCGCTCCTATTTCAGATAGCGTACTGGGCTAGGCGGCATCTTAAAGCGCGTGGAATGGCGGTAAAATGCACTATTAAACTTCTAGGGTAGGGCAATCAGAGACCCGACTAGATCATTTTATATTATGGTTAATTTAAGAATTCAGCAAAATTCTATCACATTTGTTCAGTTTACGTCGCTCCTATTTCAGATAGCGTACTGGGCTAGGCGGCATCTTAAAGCGCATGGAATGGCGAGTAAAATGCACTATTAAACTTCTATGATAGGGCAATCAGAGACCCGATTAGATCATTTTACATTTTGGTTAATAAAAGAATTCAGCGAAATTCTATCACATTTGCTCAATTTACGTCGCTCCTATTACAGATAGCTTATTGTGCTTAGCGGCATCTCAAAGCGCATGAAGTGACGAGTGAAATGCACTATTAAACTTCTAGGGTAGGGCAAACAGAGACCCGATTAGATCATTTTATATTATGGTTAATTTAAGAATTCAGCAAAATTCTACCACATTTGTTCAATTTACGTCGTTCCTATTTCAGATAGCGTCCTGGGCTAAGCGGCATCTAATAGCGCATGAAATGGCGAGTATAATGCACTATTAAACTTCTAGGATAAGGCAAACAGAGACCCGATTAGATCATTTTATGTTACGGTTAATATAAGAATTCAGCGTAATTCTGTCACATTTGTTCAACATACGTAGCTCCTATTTCAGATAGCGTACTGGGCTAGGCGGCAACTTAAAGCGCGTGGAATGTCGAGTAAAATACACTATCAAACTTCTATGATAGGACAATCAGAGACCCGATTAGATCATTTTATATTTTGGTTAATATAAGAATTCAGCGAAATTCTATCACATTTGTTCAATTTACGTCGCTCCTATTTCAGATAGCGTATTGGGCTAAGCGGCATCTCAAAGCGCATGAAATGGCGAGTAAAATGCACTATTAAACTTCTAGGGTAGGGCAATCAGAGACCCGACTAGATCATTTTATATTATGGTTAATTTAAGAATTCAGCAAAATTCTATCACATTTGTTCAGTTTACGTCGCTCCTATTTCAGATAGCGTACTGGGCTAGGCGGCATCTTAAAGCGCATGGAATGGCGAGTAAAATGCACTATTAAACTTCTATGATAGGGCAATCAGAGACCCGATTAGATCATTTTACATTTTGGTTAATAAAAGAATTCAGCGAAATTCTATCACATTTGCTCAATTTACGTCGCTCCTATTACAGATAGCTTATTGTGCTTAGCGGCATCTCAAAGCGCATGAAGTGACGAGTGAAATGCACTATTAAACTTCTAGGTAGGGCAAACAGAGACCCGATTAGATCATTTTATATTATGGTTAATTTAAGAATTCAGCAAAATTCTACCACATTTGTTCAATTTACGTCGTTCCTATTTCAGATAGCGTCCTGGGCTAAGCGGCATCTAATAGCGCATGAAATGGCGAGTATAATGCACTATTAAACTTCTAGGATAAGGCAAACAGAGACCCGATTAGATCATTTTATGTTACGGTTAATATAAGAATTCAGCGTAATTCTGTCACATTTGTTCAACATACGTAGCTCCTATTTCAGATAGCGTACTGGGCTAGGCGGCAACTTAAAGCGCGTGGAATGTCGAGTAAAATACACTATCAAACTTCTATGATAGGACAATCAGAGACCCGATTAGATCATTTTATATTTTGGTTAATATAAGGATTCAGCGAAATTCTATCACATTTGTTCAATTTACGTCGATCCTATTTCAGATAGCGTATTGGGCTAAGCGGCATCTTAAAGCGCGTGGAATGGCGAGTAAAATTCACTATTAAACTTCTATGATAGGGCAATCAGAGACCCGATTAGATCATTTTATATTTTGGTTAATATAAGAATTCAGCGAAATTCTATCACATTTGGTCAATTTACGTCGCTCCTATTTCAGATAGCTTATTGGGCTAAGCGGCATCTCAAAGCGCATGAAATGACGAGTGAAATGCACTATTAAACTTCTAGGGTAGGGCGAACAAAGACCCGATTAGATCATTTTACATTGAGGTTAATATAAGAATTCAGCGAAATTCTATCACATTTGTTCAATTTACGTCGCTCCTATTTCAGATAGCGTATTGGGCTAAGCGGCATCTCAAAGCGCATGAAATGGCGAGTAAAATGCACCATTAAACTTCTATGGTAGGGCAATCAGAGACCCGATTAGATCATTTTATGTTGTGGTTAATATAAGAATTCAGCGAAATTCTATCACATTTGTTCAATTTACGTCGCTCCTATTTCAGATAGCGTATTGGGGTAAGTTGCATCTCAAAGCGCAAGACATGGCGAGTAAAATGCACTACTAAACTTCTAGGGTAGGCAAACAGAGACCCGGTTAGATCATTTTATATTGCGGTTAATATAAGAATTCAGCGTAACTCTGTCACATTTGTTCAACTTACGTAGCTCCTATTTCAGATAGCGTCCTGGGCTAGCCGGCATCTTAAAGCGCGTGGAATGGCGAGTAAAATGCACGATTAAACTTCTAGGATAAGGCAAACAGAGACCC
>CAKAJE020001659.1:0-47937 GCA_916610135.2 Macropis europaea | reverse complement strand
CATTTTATATTATGGTTAATTTAATAATTCAGCGAAACTCTATCACACTTGTTCAATTTACGGAGCTCCAATTTCAGATAGCATATTGGGCTAGGCGGCACCATAAAGCGCATGAAATGACCAGTAAAATGCACTATTAAACTTCTATGATAGGGCAATCAGAGTCCCGAATAG
Source organism: Macropis europaea (assembly GCA_916610135.2). NCBI lineage: Eukaryota > Metazoa > Arthropoda > Insecta > Hymenoptera > Melittidae > Macropis > Macropis europaea. Next base: position 47,763 of record CAKAJE020001659.1, on the reverse strand, counting down.
ATCATATTATATTATGGTTAATATAAGAATTCTACGTAATTCTATCACATTTGTTCAATTTACGTCGCGCCTACTTCAAATAGTGTATTGGGCTAAGCGGCTTCTTAACGCGACTGAAATGTCCAGTAAGATGCACTATTGAACATCTAGGGTCGGGCAAACAGAGAGCCGATTAGATCATTTTATATTATGGTTAATATAAGAATTCTGCGTAATTCTATCACATTTGTACATTTCACGTCGCTCCTGTTTCAGATATCGCATTGGGCTAGGCGGCACCTTAAAGCGCATGAAATGAGGAGTAAAATGCGCTGCTAAGCTTCTAGGATAGGGCAATCAGAGGCCCGATTAAATCATTTTGTATTATGATTGATATAAGAATTCAGCGAAATTCTATCACATTTGTTCAATTTACGTCGCTCCTATTTCAGATACAGTATTGGTTTAAGTGGCGTCTTAAAGCGCATGAAATGTCAAGTAAAATGCACCACTAGTCTTCTAGTATAGGGTAATCAGAGACCCGATTAGATCATTTTGTATTATGGTACATATAAGAATTCTGCATAATTCTATCACATTTGTTCAATTGACGCAGCTCCAATTTCAGATAGCGTACTGGGCTAGGCGGCATCTTACAGCGCGTGGAATGGGGAGGAAAATATACTATTAAACTTCTATGATAGGGCAATCAGAGACCCGATTAGATTATTTTATATTTTGGATAATAAAAGAATTCAGCGAAATTCTATCACATTTGTTCAATTTACATCGCTCCTATTTCAGATAGCTTATTGGGCTAAGCGGCATCTCAAAGCGCATGAAATGACGAGTGAAATGCACTATTAAACTTCTAGGGTAGGGCGAACAGAGACCCGATTGGATCATTTTACATTAAGGTTAATATAAGAATTCAAGGAAATTCTGTCACATTTGTTCAATTTACGTCGCTCCTATTTCAGATAGCGTACTGGGCTAGGCGGTATCTTAAAGCGCGTGGAATGGCGAGTAAAATGCACTTTTAAACTTCTATGATAGGGCAATCAGAGACCCGATTAGATCATTTCATATTACGGTTAATATAAGAATTCAGCGTAACTCTATCACATTTGTTCAACTTGCGTCGCTCCTATTTCAGATAGCGTATTGGGCTAAGCGGCATCTCAAAGTGCATGAAATGGCGAGTAAAATGCACTATTAATCTTCTAGGGTAGGGCAAACAGAGACCCGATTAGATCATTTTATATTATTGTTAATTTAAGAATTCAGCGTAATTCTATCACATTTGTTCAATTTACGTCGCTCCTATTTCAGATAGCAGATTGGCCTAAGCATCATCGCAATGCGCATGAAATGGCGAGTAAAATGCACTATTAAACGTCTAGGGTAAGGCAAACAGAGACCCGATTAGATCGTTTTATATTACCGTTAATATAAGAATTCTGCGTAATTCTGTCACATTTGTTCAACTTGCGTCGCTACTATTTCAGATAGCGTACTGGGCGAGGCGGCATCTTAAAGCGCGTGGAATGGCGAGTAAAATGCACTATTAAACTTCTATGATAGGGCAATCAGAGACCCGATTAGATCATTTTATATTTTGTTTAATATAAGAGTTCAGCGAAATTCTATCACATTTATTCAATTTACGTCGCTCCTATTTCAGATAGCGAATTGGACTAAGCGGCATCTCAAAGCGCATGAATTGACGAGTGAAATGCACTATTATACTTCTAGGGTATTGCGAATAGAGAGCCGATTAGATCATTTTACATTAAGGTTAATATAAGAATTCAGCAAAATCCTATCACATTTGTTCAATTTACGTCGCTGATATTTCAGATAGCGTACTGGGCTAGGCCGTATCTCAGAGCGCATGAAACGGCGAGTAAAATACACTATTAAACTTCTAGGGTAGGGCAAACAGAGACCCGATTAGATCATTTTACATTAAGGTTAATATAAGAATTCAGGGAAATCCTGTCACATTTGTTCAATTTATGTCGCTCCTATTTCAGATAGCGTATTGGGCTAAGCGGCACCCCAAAGAGCATGAAATGGCGAGTAAAATGCACTATTAAGCTTCTAGGGTAAGGCAAACAGAGACCCGATTAGATCATTTTATATTACGGTTAATATAAGAATTCAGCGTAATTCTATCACATTTGTTCAACTTACGTCGCTCCTATTTCAGATAGCGTACTGGGCCAGACGGCATCTTAAAGCGCGTGGAATGGCGAGTAAAATGCACTATTCAACTTCTATGATAGGGCAATCAGAGACACGATTACATCATTTTATATTACGGTTAATATAAGAATTCAGCGTAATTCTATCACATTTGTTAAATTTACGTCGCTCCTATTTCAGATAGCGTATTGGGCTAAGCGGCATCTCAAAGCCCATGAAATGGCGAGTAAAATGCACTATTAACCTTCTATGAAAGGGCAATCAGAGACCAGATTAGATCATTTTATATTATTGCTTTATATAAGATTTCCGGGAAATCCTAACACATTTGTTCCATTTATGTCGCTCCTATTTCAGATAGCGTATTGGGCTAAGCGGCATCTCACAGCGCATGAAATGACGAATGAAATGCACTATTAATCTTCCAGGGTAGGGCGATCAGAGACCCGATTAGATCATTTTACATTAAGGTTCATATAAGAATTCAGCGAAATTCTATCACATTTGTTCAACTTTCGTCGCTCATATTTCAGATAGCGTATTGGGCTAAGCGGCATCTCAAAGCGCAAGAAATGGCGGGTAAAATGCACTATTAAACTTCTAGGGTAAGGTAAACAGAGACCCGATTAGATCATTTTATATTATGGTGAATTTAAGGATTCATCGAAATTCTATCACATTTGTTCAATTTACGTCGCTCCTATTTCAGATAGCCTACTGGGCTAGGCGGCATCTTAAAGCGCGTGGAATGGCGAGTAAAATGCACTATTAACCTTCTATGAAAGGGCAATCAGAGACCAGATTAGATCATTTTATATTTTGGTTAATATAAGAGTTCAGCGAAATTCTATCACATTTATTCAATTTACGTCGCTCCTATTTCAGATAGCGAATTGGGCTAAGCGGCATCTCAAAGCGCATGAAATGGCGAGTGAAATGCACTATTAAACTTCTAGGGTATTGCGAATAGAGACCCGATTAGATCATTTTACATTAAGGTTTATATAAGAATTCAGCGAAATCCTATCACATTTGTTCAATTTAAGTCGCTGATATTTCAGATAGCGCATTGGGCTAAGCGGCATCTCAAAGCGCAAGAAATGGTGAGTAAAATGCACTATTAAACTTCTAGGGTAAGGCAAACAGAGATCCGATTAGATCATTCTATATTACGGTTAATATAATAATTCAGCGTAATTCAGTCACATTTGTTCAACTTACGTCGCTCCTATTTCAGATAGCGTACTGGGCTAGGCGGCATCTTAAAGCGCGTGGAATGGCGAGTAAAATGCACTACTAAACTTCTATGATAGGGCAATCAGAGTCCCGATTAGATCATTTTGTATTTTGTTTAATATAAGATTTCAGGGAAATTCTGTCACATTTGTTCAATTTACGTCGCTTCTATTTCAGATACCGTATTGGGCTAAGCGGCATCTCAAAGCGCATGAAATGGCAAATAAAATGCACTATTAAACTTCTAGGGTAAGGCAAAGAGAGACCCGATTAGATCATTTTATATTTTGGTTAATACATGTATTCAGCGAAATCCTGTCACATTTGTTCAATTTACGTCGCTCCTATTACAGATAGCGTATTGTGCTAAGCGGCATCTTAAAGCGCATGAAATGTCGAGTAAAATGCACTACTAAACTTCTAGGGTAGGGCAAACAGAGAACAGATTAGATCATTTTATATTATGGTTAATATAAGAATTCAGCGAAATTCTAACACATTTGTTCAATTTAGTTCGCTCCTATTTCAGATAGCGTATTGGGCTAAGCGGCATCTCAAAGCTAATGAAATGGCGAATAAAATGCACTATTAAACTTCTAGGCTAGAGCGGACAGAGACCCGATTAGATCATTTTATATTACGGTTAATATATGAATGCAGCGTAATTCTATCACATTTGTTCAATTTACGTCGCTCCTATTTCAGATAGCGTACTGGGATAGGCGGCATCTTAAAGCGCGTGGAAGGGCGAGTAAAATGCACTACTAAACTTCTAGGGTAGGGCAAACAGAGACCCGATTAGATCATTTTATATTATGGTTAATTTAAGAATTCTGCGAAATTCTATCACATTTGTTCAATTTACATCGCTCCTATTTCAGATAGCTTATTGGGCTAAGCGGCATCTCAAAGCGCATGAAATGACGAGTGAAATGCACTATTAAACTTCTAGGGTAGGGAGAACAGAGACCCGATTAGATCATTTTACATTAAGGTTAATATAAGAATTCAAGGAAATTCTATCACATTTGTTCAATTTACGTCGCTCCTATTTCAGATAGCGTACTGGGCTAGGCGGCATCTTAAAGCGCGTGGAATGGCGAGTAAAATGCACTATTAAACTTCTATGATAGGGCAATCAGAGACCCGATTAGATCATTTCATATTACGGTTAATATAAGAATTCAGCGTAACTCTATCACATTTGTTCAACTTGCGTCGCTCCTATTTCAGATAGCGTACTGGGCTAGGCGGTATCTCAAAGCGCATGAAATGGCGAGTAAAATACACTATTAAACTTCTAGGGTAGGGCAAACAGAGACCCGATTAGATCATTTTATATTATGGTTTATTTAAGAATTCAGCAATATTCTATCACATTTGTTCAACTTACGTCGCTCCTATTTCAGATAGCTTATTGGGCTAAGCGGCATCTCAAAGCGCACGAAATGACGAGTGAAATGCACTATTAAACTTCTAGGGTAGGGTGAACAGAGACCCGATTATATCATTTTATATTATGGTTAATTTAAGAATTCAGCGTAATTCTATCACATTTGTTCAATTTACGTCGCTCCTATTTCAGATAGCAGATTGGCTTAAGCAGCATCGCAAAGCGCATGAAATGGCGAGTAAAATGCACTATTGAACGTCTAGTGTAAGGCAAACAGAGACCCGATTAGATCGTTTTATATTACGGTTAATATAAGAATCCTGCGTAATTCTGTCACATTTGTTCAACTTGCGTCGCTACTATTTCAGATAGCGTACTGGGCTAGGCGGCATCTTAAAGCGCGTGGAATGGCGAGTAAAATGCACTATTAAACTTCTATGATAGGGCAATCAGAGACCCGATTAGATCATTTTATATTTTGTTTAATATAAGGGTTCAGCGAAATTCTATCACATTTATTCAATTTACGTCGCTCCTATTTCAGATAGCGAATTGGACTAAGCGTCATCTCAAAGCGCATGAATTGACGAGTGAAATGCACTATTATACTTCTAGGGTATTGCGAATAGAGAGCCGATGAGATCATTTTACATTAAGGTTAATATAAGAATTCAGCGAAATCCTATCACATTTGTTCAATTTACGTCGCTGATATTTCAGATAGCGTACTGGGCTAGGCGGTATCTCAAAGCGCATGAAATGGCGAGTAAAATACACTATTAAACTTCTAGGGTAGGGCAAACAGAGACCCGATTAGATCATTTTATATTATGGTTAATTTAAGAATTCAGCAAAATTCTATCACATTTGTTCAATTTACGTCGCTCCTATTTCAGATAGCGAATTGGGCTAAGCGGCATCTCAAGGCGCATGAAATGTCGAGTGAAATGCACTATTAAACTTCTAGGGTAGGGCGAACAGAGACCCGATTAGATTATTTTACAATATGGTTAATATAAGAATTCAGCGAAATTCTATCACATTTGTTCAATTTACGTCGCTCCTATTTCAGATAGCGTATTGGGCTAAGCGGCATCTCAAAGCGCATGAAATGGCGAGTAACATGCACGATTAAGCTTCTAGGGTAAGGCAAAGAGAGACCCGATTAGATCATTTTATATTTTGGTTAATACAAGAATTCAGCAAAATTCTATAACATTTGTTCAATTTACGTCGCTCCTATATCAGATAGCGTACTGGGCTAGGCGGCATCTTAATGCGCGTGGAATGGCGGGTAAAATGCACTATTATACTTCTATGATAGGGCACTCAGAGACCCGATTAGATCATTTTATATTTTGGTTAATATAAGAATTCAGCGAAATTCTATCACATTTGTTCAATTTACGTGGCTCCTATTTCAGATAGCGTACTGGGCTAGGCGACATCTCAAAGCGCATGAAATGGCGAGTAAAATGCACTATTAAACTTCTAGGGTAAGGCAAACAGAGACCCGATTAGATCATTTTATATTACGGTTAATATAAGATTTCAGCGTAATTCTATCGCATTTGTTCAACTTACGTCGCTCCTATTTCAGATAGCGTACTGGGGTACGCGGCATCATAAAGTGCGTGGAATGATGAGTAAAATGCACTATTAAACTTCTATGATAGGGGAATCAGAGACCCGATTAGATCATTTTATATTTTGGTTAATATAAGAATTCAGCGAAATTCTATCACATTTGTTCAATTTACGTCGCTCCTATTTCAGGTAGCGTATTGGGCTAAGCGGCATTTCAGAGCGCATGAAATGGCGAATAAAATATACTATTAATCTTCCAGGGTAGGGCGAACAGAGACCCGATTAGATCATTTTACATTAAGGTTTATATAAGAATTCAGCGAAATCCTATCACATTTGTTCAATTTAAGTCGCTGATATTTCAGATAGCCCATTGGGCTAAGCGGCATCTCAAAGCGCAAGAAATGGCGAGTAGAATGCACTATTAAGCTGCTACGGTAGGGCAAACAGAGACCCGATTAGATCATTTTATATTATGCTTAATTTAAGAATTCAGCCAAATTCTATCACATTTGTTCAACTTACGCCGCTCCTATTTCAGATAGCGGATTGGCCTAAGCGGCATCGCAAAGCGCATGAAATGTCGAGTAAAATGCACTATTAAACTTCTAGGGTAGGGCAAACAGAGACCCGATTAGATCATTTTATGTTATGGTTAATTTAAGAATTCAGCAAAATTCTATCGCATTTGTTCAATTTACGTCGCTCCTGTTTCAGATAGCGTACTGGGCTAGCCGGCATCTTAAAGCGCATGAAATGGCGAGTAAAATGCACTATTAAACTTCTAGGGTAGGGCAAACAGAGACCAGATTAGATCATTTTATATTATGGTTAATTTAAGAATTCAACGAAATTCTATCACATTTGTTCAATTTACGTCGCCCCTATTTCAGATGGCGTATTGGGCTAAGCGGCACCTCAAAGCGCATGAAATGGCGAGTACAATGCACTGTTAAACTTCTATGATAGCGCAATCAGAGACCCGATTAGATAATTTTAAATTATGGTTTATATAAGAATTCTGCGTAATTCTATCACATTTGTTCAATTTACGTCCCCCTATTTCAGATAGCGTATTGGGCTAGGTGGCATCTTAAAGCGCATGAAACGTCGAGTAAAATGCACTATTAAACTTCTAGGGTAGCGCAAACAGAGAGCCGATTAGATCATTTTATATTTTGGTTAATATAAGAATTCAGCGAAATTCCGCCACATATGTTCAATTTACGACGCTCCTACTTCAGATGGCGTATTGGGCTAAGCGGCATCTTAAAGCGCATGAAATGTCGAGTAAAATGCAGTACTAAACTTCTCGGATAGGGCAATCAGAGATCCGATTAGGTCATTTTAAATTATGGTTAATATAAGAATTCTGCATAATTCTATCACATTTGTTCAATTTACGCAGCTCCAATTTCAGATAGCGGGTTGCGCTAGACGGCACCTTAAAGCGCATGAAATGACGAGTAAAATGCACTACGGAACTTCTTTGATAGGGCAATCAGAGACCCGACTACATCTTTTTATATTATGGTTAATATAAGAATTCAGCGAAATTCTAACACATTTGTTCAATTTAGTTCGCTCCTATTTCAGATAGCCTATTGGGCTAAGCGGCATCTCAAAGCTAATGAAATGGCGAATAAAATGCACTACTAAATTTCTAGGGTAGGGCAATCAGAGTCCCGATTAGATCATTTTGTATTTTGTTTAATATAAGATTTCAGGGAAATCCTATCACATTTGTTCCATTTACGTCGCTCCTATTTCAGATAGCGTACTGGGCTAACCGGCATCTTAAAGCGCGTGGAATGACGAGTGGAATGCACTATTAAACTTCTAGGCTAGGGCGAACAGAGACCCGATTACCTCATTTTATATTACGGTTAATATAAGAATTCAGCGTAATTCTATCACATTTGTTTAATTTACGTCGCTCCTATCTCAGATAGCGTACTGGGCTAGGCGGCATCTTAAAGCGCGTGGAATTGCGAGTAAAATGCACTATTAAACTTCTATGATAGGGCAATCAGAGACCCGATTAGATCATTTTATATTTTGGTTAATACAAGAATTCAGCGAAATACTATCACATTTGTTCAATTAACGTCGCTCCTATTTCAGATAGCGCTTTGGGCTAAGCGGCACCTCTAAGCGCATGAAATGGCGAGTAAAATGCACTATTAAACTACTAGGGTACGGTAAACAGAGACCCGATTAGATCATTTTATATTATGGTTAATTTAAGAATGCAGCAAAATTCTATCACATTTGTTCAATTTACGTCGCTCCTATTTCAGATAGCGACTTGGACTAAGCGGCATCTCAAAGCGCATGAAATGTCGAGTGAAATGCACTATTAAACTTCTAGGATAGGACGAACAGAGACCCAATTAGATCATTTTATATTACGGTTAATATAAGAATTCAGCGTAATTCTATCACATTTGTTCAATTTACGTCGCTCCTATATCAGATAGCGTACTGGGCTAGGCGGCATCTTAAACCGCCTGGAATTGCTAGTAAAATGCACTATTAGACTTCTATGATAGGGCAATCAGAGACCCGATTAGATCATTTTATATTTGGCTTAATATAAGATTTCCGGGAGATCCTATCACATTTGTTCCATTTACGTCGCTCCTATTTCAGATAGCGGATTGGGCTAAGCGGCATTTCAAAGCGCATGAAATGGCGAATAAAATGCACTATTAAACTTCTAGGCTAGGGCGAACAGAGACCCGATTCTATCATTTTACATTATGGTTAATAAAAGAATTCAGGGAAATCCTATCACATTTGTTCAATTTATGTCGCTCCTATTTCAGATAGCGTATTGGGCTAAGCGGCACCCCAAAGAGCATGAAATGGCGAGTAAAATGCACTATTAAACTTCGAGGGTACGGTAAACAGAGACCCGATTAGATCATTTTATATTATGGTTAATTTAAGAATTCAGCGAAATTCTATCACATTTGTGCAATTTACGTCGCTCCTATTTCAGATAGCCTACTGGGCTAGGCGGCATCTTAAAGAGCGTGGAATGGCGAGTATAACGCACTATTAAACTTCTAGGGTAGGGCAAACAGAGACCAGATTAGATCATTTTATATTATGGTTAATTTAAGAATTCAGCGAAATTCCATCACATTTATTCAATTTACGTCGCTCCTATATCAGATAGCATACTGGGCTAGGCGGCAACTTAAAGCGCGTGGAATTGCAAGTAAAATGCACTATTAAACTTCGATGATAGGGCAATCAGAGACCCGGTTAGATCATTTTATATTTTGCTTAATATATGATTTCCGGGAAATCCTATCACATTTGTTCCATTTACGTCGCTCCTATTTCAGATAGCGTATTGGGCTAAGCGGCATCTCAAAGCGCATGAAATGGCGAATAAAATGCACTATTAAACTTCTAGGGTAAGGCAAAGAGAGACCCCATTAGATCATTTTATATTTTGGTTAATACAAGTATTCAGCGAAATCCTATCACATTTGTTCAATTTACGTCGCTCCTATATCAGATAGCGCAGTGGGCTAGGCGGCATGTTAAAGCGCGTGGAATGGCGAGTAAAATGCACTATTAAACGTCTATGATAGGGCAATCAGAGACCCGATTACATCATTTTATATTACGGTTAATATAAGAATTCAGCGTAATTCTATCACATTTGTTAAATTTACGTCGCTCCTATCTCAGATAGCGTACTGTGCTAGACGGCATCTTAAAGCGCGTGGAATTGCGAGTAAAATGCACTATTAAACTTCTATGATAGGGCAATCAGAGACCCGATTAGATCATTTTATATTTTGGTTAATACAAGAATTCAGCGAAATACTATCACATTTGTTCAATTAACGTCGCTGCTATTTCAGATAGCGTATTGGGCTAAGCGGCACCTCAAAGCGCATGAAATGGCGAATAAAATGCACTATTAAACTTCTAGGGTACGTTAAACAGAGACCCGATTAGATCATTTTATATTATGGTTAATTTAAGAATGCAGCAAAATTCTATCACATTTGTTCAATTTACGTCGCTCCTATTTCAGATAGCGACTTGGACTAAGCGGCATCTCAAAGCGCATGAAATGTCGAGTGAAATGCACTATTAAACTTCTAGGATAGGACGAACAGAGACCCAATTAGATCATTTTATATTACGGTTAATATAAGAATTCAGCGTAATTCTATCACATTTGTTCAATTTACGTCGCTCCTATATCAGATAGCGTACTGGGCTAGGCGGCATCTTAAACCGCCTGGAATTGCTAGTAAAATGCACTATTAAACTTGTATAATAGGGCAATCAGAGACCCGATTAGATCATTTTATATTTTGCTTAATATAAGATTTCCGGGAGATCCTATCACATTTGTTCCATTTACGTCGCTCCTATTTCAGATAGCGGATTGGGCTAAGCGGCATCTCAAAGCGCATGAAATGGCGAATAAAATGCACTATTAAACTTCTAGGCTAGGGCGAACAGAGACCCGATTATATCATTTTACATTATGGTTAATAAAAGAATTCAGGGAGATCCTATCACATTTGTTCAATATATGTCGCTCCTATTTCAGATAGCGTATTGGGCTAAGCGGCACCCCAAAGAGCATGAAATGACGAGTAAAATGCACTATTAAACTTCGAGGGTACGGTAAACAGAGACCCGATTAGATCATTTTATATTATGGTTAATTGAAGAATTCAGCGAAATTCTATCACATTTGTGCAATTTACGTGGCTCCAATTTCAGATAGCCTACTGGGCTAGGCGGCATCTTAAAGAGCGTGGAATGGCGAGTATAACGCACTATTAAACTTCTAGGGTAGGGCAAACAGAGACCAGATTAGATCATTTTATATTATGGTTAATTTAAGAATTCAGCGAAATTCTATCACATTTATTCAATTTACGTCGCTCCTATATCAGATAGCATACTGGGCTAGGCGGCATCTTAAAGCGCGTGGAATTGCGAGTAAAATGCACTATTAAACTTCGATGATAGGGCAATCAGAGACCCGGTTAGATCATTTTATATTTTGCTTAATATAAGATTTCCGGGAAATCCTATCACATTTGTTCCATTTACGTCGCTCCTATATCAGATAGCGCAGTGGGCTAGGCGGCATCTTAAAGCGCGTGGAATGGCGAGTAAAATGCACTATTAAACGTCTATGATAGGGAAATCAGAGACCTGATTAGATCATTTTATATTTTGGTTAGTATAATAATTCAGCGAAATTCTATCACATTTGTTCAATTTACGTCGCTCCTATTTCAGATAGCGTATTGGGCCAAGCGGCATCTCACAGCGCATGAAATGACGAATGAAATGCACTATTAAACTTCTAGGGTAGGACGAACAGAGACCCAATTAGATCATTTTATATTACGGTTAATATAAGAATTCAGCGAAATTCTATCACATTTGTTCAATTTACGTCGCTCCTATATCAGATAGCGTACTGGGCTAGGCGGCATCTTAAACCGCCTGGAATTGCTAGTAAAATGCACTATTAAACTTCTATGATAGGGCAATCAGAGACCCGATTACATCATTTTATATTCCGGTTAATATAAGAATTCAGCGTAATTCTATCACATTTGTTAAATTTACGTCGCTCCTATCTCAGATAGCGTACTGGGCTAGGCGGCATCTTAAAGCGCGTGGAATTGCGAGTAAAATGCACTATTAAACTTCTATGATAGGGCAATCAGAGACCCGATTAGATCATTTTATATTTTGGTTAATACAAGAATTCAGCGAAATACTATCACATTTGTTCAATTAACGTCGCTCCTATTTCAGATAGCGTATTGGGCTAAGCGGCACCTCAAAGCGCATGAAATGGCGAGTAAAATGCACTATTAAACTTCTAGGGTACGGTAAACAGAGACCCGATTAGATCATTTTATGTTATGGTTAATTTAAGAATGCAGCAAAATTCTATCACATTTGTTCCATTTACGTCGCTCCTATATCAGATAGCGCAGTGGGCTAGGCGGCATCTTACAGCGCGTGGAATGGCGAGTAAAATGCACTATTAAACTTCTATGATAGGGCAATCAGAGACCCGATAAGATCATTCTAAATTATGGTTAAGATAAGTATTCTGCGTAATTCTATCACATTTTTTCAATTTACGTCGCCCCGATTTCATATAGCGTTTGGGCTAGCCGGCATCGTAAAGCGCGTGGGATGACGAGTAAAATGCACAACTAACCTTCTATGATAGGGCAATCAGAGACCCGATTAGATCACTTTATATTATGGTTAATATAAGAATTCAGCGAAATTCTATCACATTTGTTCAATTAACGTCGCTGCTATTTCAGATAGCGTAGTGGGCTAGCCGGAATCTTAAAGCGCGTGGAATGACGAGTGAAATGCACTATTAAACTTCTAGGGAAGTGCAAACAGAGAGCAGATTAGATCATTTTATATTATGGTTAATTTATGAATTCAGCGAAATTCTATCGCATTTGTTCAATTTACGTCGCTCCTATTTCAGATAGCAGATTGGCTTAAGCAGCATCGCAAAGCGCATGAAATGGCGAGTAAAATGCACTATTGAACGTCTAGTGTAAGGCAAACAGAGACCCGATTAGATCGTTTTATATTACGGTTAATATAAGAATCCTGCGTAATTCTGTCACATTTGTTCAACTTGCGTCGCTACTATTTCAGATAGCGTACTGGGCTAGGCGGCATCTTAAAGCGCGTGGAATGGCGAGTAAAATGCACTATTAAACTTCTATGATAGGGCAATCAGAGACCCGATTAGATCATTTTATATTTTGTTTAATATAAGGGTTCAGCGAAATTCTATCACATTTATTCAATTTACGTCGCTCCTATTTCAGATAGCGAATTGGACTAAGCGTCATCTCAAAGCGCATGAATTGACGAGTGAAATGCACTATTATACTTCTAGGGTATTGCGAATAGAGAGCCGATTAGATCATTTTACATTAAGGTTAATATAAGAATTCAGCGAAATCCTATCACATTTGTTCAATTTACGTCGCTGATATTTCAGATAGCGTACTGGGCTAGGCGGTATCTCAAAGCGCATGAAATGGCGAGTAAAATACACTATTAAACTTCTAGGGTAGGGCAAACAGAGACCCGATTAGATCATTTTATATTATGGTTAATTTAAGAATTCAGCAAAATTCTATCACATTTGTTCAATTTACGTCGCTCCTATTTCAGATAGCGAATTGGGCTAAGCGGCATCTCAAGGCGCATGAAATGTCGAGTGAAATGCACTATTAAACTTCTAGGGTAGGGCGAACAGAGACCCGATTAGATTATTTTACAATATGGTTAATATAAGAATTCAGCGAAATTCTATCACATTTGTTCAATTTACGTCGCTCCTATTTCAGATAGCGTATTGGGCTAAGCGGCATCTCAAAGCGCATGAAATGGCGAGTAACATGCACTATTAAACTTCTAGGGTAAGGCAAACAGAGGCCCGATTAGATCATTTTATATTACGGTTAATATAAGAATGCAGCGTAATTCTACCACATTTGTTCAACTTGCGTCGCTCGTGTTGCAGATAGCGTACTGGGCTAGCCGGCATCTTAAAGCGCGTGGAATGACGAGTGAAATGCACTATTAAACTTCTAGGGTAGGGCAAACAGAGACCAGATTAGATCATTTTATATTATTGTTAATTTAAGAATTCAGGGAAATCCTTTCACATTTGTTCAATTCATGTCGCTGCAATTTCAGATAGCGTATTGAGCTAAGCGGCATCTTAAAGCGCATGAAATGGCGAATAATATGTACTATTAAACTTCGAGGCTAGGGCGAACAGAAACCCGATTAGATCATTTTACATTCTTGTTAATAAAAGGATTCAGCGAAATTCTATCACATTTGTTCAATTTACGTCGCTGCTGTTTCTGATAACGTATTGGGCTAAGCGGAATCTCAAAGCGCATGAAATGACTAGTGAAATGCACGATTAAGCTTCTAGGGTAAGGCAAAGAGAGACCCGATTAGATCATTTTATATTTTGGTTAATACAAGAATTCAGCGAAATACTATCACATTTGTTCAATTTACGTCGCTCCTATATCAGATACCGCAGTGGGCTAGGCGGTATCTTAAAGCGCGTGGAATGGCGAACAAAATGCACTATTAAACGTCTATGATAGGGCAATCAGACACCCGATTAGGTCATTTTATATTTTGGTTAATATAAGAATTCAGAGAAATTCTATCACATTTGTTCAACTTACGTCGCTCCTATTTCAGATAGCTTATTGGGCTAAGCGGCATCTCAAAGCGCATGAAATGACGAGTGAAATGCACTATTAAACTTCTAGGGTAGGGCGAACAGAGACCCGATTAGATCATTTTACATTAAAGGTTATTATAGGAATTCAGGGAAATTCTATCACATTTGTTCAATTTACGTCGCTCCTATTTCAGATAGCGTACTGGGCTAACCGGCATCTCAAAGCGCATGAAACGACGAGTGAAATGCACTACTAAACTTCTAGGCTACGGCGAACAGAGACCCGATTAGACCATTTTACATTATGATTAATAAAAAAATTCAGCGAAATTCTATCACATTTGTTCAACTCACGTCGCTCCTATTTCAGATAGCATGCTGGCCTAGGCGGCATCTTAAAGCGCGTGGAAGGGCGAGTAAAATGCACTATTATACTTCTATGATAGGGCACTCAGAGACCCGATTAGATCATTTTATATTTTGGTTAATATAAGATTTCAGCGTAATTCTATCGCATTTGTTCAACTCACGTCGCTCCTATTTCAGATAGCGTACTGGGGTACGCGGCATCATAAAGTGCGTGGAATGGCGAGTAAAATGCACTATTAAACTTCTATGATAGGGGAATCAGGGACCCGATTAGATCATTTTATATTTTGGTTAATATAAGAATTCAGCGAAATTCTATCACATTTGTTCAATTTACGTCGCTCCTATTTCAGGTAGCGTATTGGCTAAGCGGCATTTCAGAGCGCATGAAATGGCGAATAAAATATACTATTAATCTTCCAGGGTAGGGCGAACAGAGACCCGATTAGATCATTTTACATTAAGGTTTATATAAGAATTCAGCGAAATCCTATCACATTTGTTCAATTTAAGTCGCTGATATTTCAGATAGCCCATTGGGCTAAGCGGCATCTCAAAGCGCAAGAAATGGCGAGTAAAATGCACTATTAAGCTGCTACGGTAGGGCAAACAGAGACCCGATTATATCATTTTATATTATGCTTAATTTAAGAATTCAGCCAAATTCTATCACATTTGTTCAACTTACGCCGCTCCTATTTCAGATAGCGGATTGGCCTAAGCGGCATCGCAAAGCGCATGAAATGTCGAGTAAAATGCACTATTAAACTTCTGGGGTAGGGCAAACAGAGACCCGATTAGATCATTTTATGTTATGGTTAATTTAAGAATTCAGCAAAATTCTATCGCATTTGTTCAATTTACGTCGCTCCTGTTTCAGATAGCGTAATGGGCTAGCCGGAATCTTAAAGCGCGTGGAATGACGAGTGAAATGCACTATTAAACTTCTAGGGAAGTGCAAACAGAGAGCAGATTAGATCATTTTATATTATGGTTAATTTATGAATTCAGCGAAATTCTATCGCATTTGTTCAATTTACGTCGCTCCTATTTCAGATAGCATATTGGACTTAATGGCACCTCAAAGCGCATGAAATGGCGAGTAAAATGCACTATTAAACTTCTAGGGTACGGTAAACAGAGACCCGATTAGATCATTTTATATTATGGTTAATTTAAGAATTCAGCGAAATTCTATCACATTTGTGCAATTTACGTCGCTCCTATTTCAGATAGCCTACTGGGCTAGGCGGCATCTTAAAGCGCGGGGATTGGCGAGCATAACGCACTATTAACCTTCTATGATAGGGCAATCAGAGACCCGATTAGATCATTTTATATTTCGGTTAATATAAGGATTCAGCGATATTCTATCACATTTGTCCAATTTACGTCGCTCCTATTTCAGGTAGCGTATTGGGCTAAGTGGCATCTCAAAGCGCATGAAATGACGAGTGAAATGCACTATTAAACTTCTAGGGTAGGGCGAACAGAGACCCGATTAGATCATTTTACATTAAAGGTTATTATAGGAATTCAGGGCAATTCTATCACATTTGTTCAATTTACGTCGCTCCTATTTCAGATAGCGTACTGGGCTAACCGGCATCTCAAAGCGCATGAAACGACGAGTGAAATGCACTACTAAACTTCTAGGCTACGGCGAACAGAGACCCGATTAGATCATTTTACATTATGATTAATAAAAGAATTCAGCGAAATTCTATCACATTTGTTCAACACACGTCGCTCCTATTTCAGATAGCATGCTGGCCTAGGCGGCATCTTAAAGCGCGTGGAAGGGCGAGGAAAATGCACTACTAAACGTCTATGATAGGGCAATCAGAGTCCCGATTAGATCATTTTATATTTTGTTTAATATAAGATTTCAGGGAAATTCTATCACATTTGTTCAATTTACGTCGCTCCTATTTCAGATAGCGTATTGGGCTAAGCGGCACCTCAAAGCGCGTGGAATGGCGAGTAAAACGCACTATTAAACTTCTATGATAGGGCAATCAGAGACCCGATTAGATCATTTTATATTTTGGTTAATATAAGAATTCAGCGAAATTCTATCACATTTGTTCAATTTACGTCGCTCCTATTTCAGGTAGCGTATTGGGCTAAGCGGCATTTCAGAGCGCATGAAATGGCGAATAAAATATACTATTAATCTTCCAGGGTAGGGCGAACAGAGACCCGATTAGATCATTTTACATTAAGGTTTATATAAGAATTCAGCGAAATCCTATCACATTTGTTCAATTTAAGTCGCTGATATTTCAGATAGCCCATTGGGCTAAGCGGCATCTCAAAGCGCAAGAAATGGCGAGTAGAATGCACTATTAAGCTGCTACGGTAGGGCAAACAGAGACCCGATTAGATCATTTTATATTATGCTTAATTTAAGAATTCAGCCAAATTCTATCACATTTGTTCAACTTACGCCGCTCCTATTTCAGATAGCGGATTGGCCTAAGCGGCATCGCAAAGCGCATGAAATGTCGAGTAAAATGCACTATTAAACTTCTAGGGTAGGGCAAACAGAGACCCGATTAGATCATTTTATGTTATGGTTAATTTAAGAATTCAGCAAAATTCTATCGCATTTGTTCAATTTACGTCGCTCCTGTTTCAGATAGCGTACTGGGCTAGCCGGCATCTTAAAGCGCATGAAATGGCGAGTAAAATGCACTATTAAACTTCTAGGGTAGGGCAAACAGAGACCAGATTAGATCATTTTATATTATGGTTAATTTAAGAATTCAGCGAAATTCTATCGCATTTGTTCAATTTACGTCGCTCCTATTTCAGATAGCGTACTGGGCTTAATGGCACCTCAAAGCGCATGAAATGGCGAGTAAAATGCACTATTAAACTTCTAGGGTACGGTAAACAGAGACCCGATTAGATCATTTTATATTATGGTTAATTTAAGAATTCAGCGAAATTCTATCACATTTGTGCAATTTACGTCGCTCCTATTTCAGATAGCCTACTGGGCTAGGCGGCATCTTAAAGCGCGGGGAATGGCGAGCATAACGCACTATTAAACTTCTAGGGTAGGGCAAACAGAGACCAGATTAGATCATTTTATATTATGGTTAATTTAAGAATTCAGCGAAATTCCATCACATTTATTCAATTTACGTCGCTCCTATATCAGATAGCATACTGGGCTAGGCGGCAACTTAAAGCGCGTGGAATTGCGAGTAAAATGCACTATTAAACTTCGATGATAGGGCAATCAGAGACCCGGTTAGATCATTTTATATTTTGCTTAATATAAGATTTCCGGAAAATCCTATCACATTTGTTCCATTTACGTCGCTCCTATTTCAGATAGCGTATTGGGCTAAGCGGCATCTCAAAGCGCATGAAATGGCGAATAAAATGCACTATTAAACTGCTAGGGTAAGGCAAAGAGAGACCCGATTAGATCATTTTATATTTTGGTTAATACAAGTATTCAGCGAAATCCTATCACATTTGTTCAATTTAGGTCGCTCCTATATCAGATAGCGCAGTGGGCTAGGCGGCATCTTAAAGCGCGTGGAATGGCGAGTAAAATGCACTATTAAACGTCTATGATAGGGCAATCAGAGACCCGATTACATCATTTTATATTACGGTTAATATAAGAATTCAGCGTAATTCTATCACATTTGTTCAATTAACGTCGCTCCTATTTCAGATAGCGTATTGGGCTAAGCGGCACCTCAAAGCGCATGAAATGGCGAGTAAAATGCACTATTAAACTTCTAGGGTACGGTAAACAGAGACCCGATTAGATCATTTTATATTATGGTTAATTTAAGAATGCAGCAAAATTCTATCACATTTGTGCAATTTACGTCGCCCCTATTTCAGATAGCCTACTGGGCTAGGCGGCATCTTAAAGAGCGTGGAATGGCGAGTATAACGCACTATTAAACTTCTAGGGTAGGGCAAACAGAGACCAGATTAGATCATTTTATATTATGGTTAATTTAAGAATTCAGCGAAATTCCATCACATTTATTCAATTTACGTCGCTCCTATATCAGATAGCATACTGGGCTAGGCGGCAACTTAAAGCGCGTGGAATTGCGAGTAAAATGCACTATTAAACTTCGATGATAGGGCAATCAGAGACCCGGTTAGATCATTTTATATTTTGCTTAATATAAGATTTCCGGAAAATCCTATCACATTTGTTCCATTTACGTCGCTCCTATTTCAGATAGCGTATTGGGCTAAGCGGCATCTCAAAGCGCATGAAATGGCGAATAAAATGCACTATTAAACTGCTAGGGTAAGGCAAAGAGAGACCCGATTAGATCATTTTATATTTTGGTTAATACAAGTATTCAGCGAAATCCTATCACATTTGTTCAATTTAGGTCGCTCCTATATCAGATAGCGCAGTGGGCTAGGCGGCATCTTAAAGCGCGTGGAATGGCGAGTAAAATGCACTATTAAACGTCTATGATAGGGCAATCAGAGACCCGATTACATCATTTTATATTACGGTTAATATAAGAATTCAGCGTAATTCTATCACATTTGTTCAATTAACGTCGCTCCTATTTCAGATAGCGTATTGGGCTAAGCGGCACCTCAAAGCGCATGAAATGGCGAGTAAAATGCACTATTAAACTTCTAGGGTACGGTAAACAGAGACCCGATTAGATCATTTTATATTATGGTTAATTTAAGAATGCAGCAAAATTCTATCACATTTGTGCAATTTACGTCGCCCCTATTTCAGATAGCCTACTGGGCTAGGCGGCATCTTAAAGAGCGTGGAATGGCGAGTATAACGCACTATTAAACTTCTAGGGTAGGGCAAACAGAGACCAGATTAGATCATTTTATATTATGGTTAATTTAAGAATTCAGCGAAATTCCATCACATTTATTCAATTTACGTCGCTCCTATATCAGATAGCATACTGGGCTAGGCGGCAACTTAAAGCGCGTGGAATTGCGAGTAAAATGCACTATTAAACTTCGATGATAGGGCAATCAGAGACCCGGTTAGATCATTTTATATTTTGCTTAATATAAGATTTCCGGGAAATCCTATCACATTTGTTCCATTTACGTCGCTCCTATTTCAGGTAGCGTATTGGGCTAAGCGGCATCTCAAAGCGCATGAAATGGCGAATAAAATGCACTATTAAACTTCTAGGGTAAGGCAAAGAGAGACCCGATTAGATCCTTTTATATTTTGGTTAATACAAGTATTCAGCGAAATCCTATCACATTTGTTCAATTTACGTCGCTCCTATATCAGATAGCGCAGTGGGCTAGGCGGCATCTTAAAGCGCGTGGAATGGCGAGTAAAATGCACTATTAAACGTCTATGATAGGGCAATCAGAGACCCGATTACATCATTTTATATTACGGTTAATATAAGAATTCAGCGTAATTCTATCACATTTGTTAAATTTACGTCGCTCCTATCTCAGATAGCGTACTGGGCTAGGCGGCATCTTAAAGCGCGTGGAATTGCGAGTAAAATGCACTATTAAACTTCTATGATAGGGCAATCAGAGACCCGATTAGATCATTTTATATTTTGGTTAATACAAGAATTCAGCGAAATACTATCACATTTGTTCAATTAACGTCGCTGCTATTTCAGATAGCGTATTGGGCTAAGCGGCACCTCAAAGCGCATGAAATGGCGAATAAAATGCACTATTAAACTTCTAGGGTACGTTAAACAGAGACCCGATTAGATCATTTTATATTATGGTTAATTTAAGAATGCAGCAAAATTCTATCACATTTGTTCAATTTACGTCGCTCCTATTTCAGATAGCGACTTGGACTAAGCGGCATCTCAAAGCGCATGAAATGTCGAGTGAAATGCACTATTAAACTTCTAGGATAGGACGAACAGAGACCCAATTAGATCATTTTATATTACGGTTAATATAAGAATTCAGCGTAATTCTATCACATTTGTTCAATTTACGTCGCTCCTATATCAGATAGCGTACTGGGCTAGGCGGCATCTTAAACCGCCTGGAATTGCTAGTAAAATGCACTATTAAACTTGTATGATAGGGCAATCAGAGACCCGATTAGATCATTTTATATTTTGCTTAATATAAGATTTCCGGGAGATCCTATCACATTTGTTCCATTTACGTCGCTCCTATTTCAGATAGCGGATTGGGCTAAGCGGCATCTCAAAGCGCATGAAATGGCGAATAAAATGCACTATTAAACTTCTAGGCTAGGGCGAACAGAGACCCGATTATATCATTTTACATTATGGTTAATAAAAGAATTCAGGGAGATCCTATCACATTTGTTCAATATATGTCGCTCCTATTTCAGATAGCGTATTGGGCTAAGCGGCACCCCAAAGAGCATGAAATGACGAGTAAAATGCACTATTAAACTTCGAGGGTACGGTAAACAGAGACCCGATTAGATCATTTTATATTATGGTTAATTGAAGAATTCAGCGAAATTCTATCACATTTGTGCAATTTACGTGGCTCCTATTTCAGATAGCCTACTGGGCTAGGCGGCATCTTAAAGAGCGTGGAATGGCGAGTATAACGCACTATTAAACTTCTAGGGTAGGGCAAACAGAGACCAGATTAGATCATTTTATATTATGGTTAATTTAAGAATTCAGCGAAATTCTATCACATTTATTCAATTTACGTCGCTCCTATATCAGATAGCATACTGGGCTAGGCGGCATCTTAAAGCGCGTGGAATTGCGAGTAAAATGCACTATTAAACTTCGATGATAGGGCAATCAGAGACCCGGTTAGATCATTTTATATTTTGCTTAATATAAGATTTCCGGGAAATCCTATCACATTTGTTCCATTTACGTCGCTCCTATATCAGATAGCGCAGTGGGCTAGGCGGCATCTTAAAGCGCGTGGAATGGCGAGTAAAATGCACTATTAAACGTCTATGATAGGGAAATCAGAGACCTGATTAGATCATTTTATATTTTGGTTAGTATAATAATTCAGCGAAATTCTATCACATTTGTTCAATTTACGTCGCTCCTATTTCAGATAGCGTATTGGGCCAAGCGGCATCTCACAGCGCATAAAATGACGAATGAAATGCACTATTAAACTTCTAGGGTAGGACGAACAGAGACCCAATTAGATCATTTTATATTACGGTTAATATAAGAATTCAGCGAAATTCTATCACATTTGTTCAATTTACGTCGCTCCTATATCAGATAGCGTACTGGGCTAGGCGGCATCTTAAACCGCCTGGAATTGCTAGTAAAATGCACTATTAAACTTCTATGATAGGGCAATCAGAGACCCGATTACATCATTTTATATTCCGGTTAATATAAGAATTCAGCGTAATTCTATCACATTTGTTAAATTTACGTCGCTCCTATCTCAGATAGCGTACTGGGCTAGGCGGCATCTTAAAGCGCGTGGAATTGCGAGTAAAATGCACTATTAAACTTCTATGATAGGGCAATCAGAGACCCGATTAGATCATTTTATATTTTGGTTAATACAAGAATTCAGCGAAATACTATCACATTTGTTCAATTAACGTCGCTCCTATTTCAGATAGCGTATTGGGCTAAGCGGCACCTCAAAGCGCATGAAATGGCGAGTAAAATGCACTATTAAACTTCTAGGGTACGGTAAACAGAGACCCGATTAGATCATTTTATGTTATGGTTAATTTAAGAATGCAGCAAAATTCTATCACATTTGTTCCATTTACGTCGCTCCTATATCAGATAGCGCAGTGGGCTAGGCGGCATCTTAAAGCGCGTGGAATGGCGAGTAAAATGCACTATTAAACTTCTATGATAGGGCAATCAGAGACCCGATAAGATCATTCTAAATTATGGTTAAGATAAGTATTCTGCGTAATTCTATCACATTTTTTCAATTTACGTCGCCCCGATTTCATATAGCGTTTGGGCTAGCCGGCATCGTAAAGCGCGTGGGATGACGAGTAAAATGCACAACTAACCTTCTATGATAGGGCAATCAGAGACCCGATTAGATCACTTTATATTATGGTTAATATAAGAATTCAGCGAAATTCTATCACATTTGTTCAATTTACGTCGCTCCTGTTTCATATAGCGTTTTGGGCTCAGCGGCATCTTAACGCGCATGAAATGTCGAGTAAAATGCACTACTAAACTTCTAGGATAGGGCAATCAGAGAACCGATTAGATCATCTTATATTATGATTAATATAAGAATTCAGTGTAATTCTGTCACATTTGTTGAATTTACGACGCTCCTATTTCAGAGAGCGTATTGGGCTAACGGCACCTTAAAGCGCATGAAATGCCGAGTAAAATGCACTACTGAACTTCTAGGATAGGGCAATCAGAGACCCGATTAGGTCATCTTATATTATGATTAATATAAGAATGCAGCGTAATTCTATCACATTTGTTCAATTCACGTCTCTCCTATTTCAGATAGCATATTGAGCTAGGCGGCATCTTAGAGCGCGTGGAATGACGACTAAAATGTACTACTAACATTCTATGATAGGGCAATCAGAGACCCGATTAGATCACTTTATATTATGGTTAATATAAGAATTCAGCGAAATTCTATCACATTTGTTCAATTTACGTCGCTCCTATTTCATATAGCGTATTGGGCTCAGCGGCATCTTAACGCGCATGAAATGTCGAGTAAAATGCACTACTAAACTTCTAGGATAGGGCAATCAGAGACCCGATTAGATCATTTTATATTATGGTTAATATAAGAATTCAGCGTAATTTTATCACATTTGATCAATTTACATCGCCCGTATTTCAAATAGCGTATTAGGCTAAGTGGCATCTTAAAGCGCATGAAATGTCGAGTAAAATGTACTATTTAACTTCTAGGGTCGGGCAAACAGAGATCCGATTAGGGCATCTTAATTATCATTAATATAAGGATGCACCGTAATTCCATCACATTTGTTCAGTTTACGTCGCTCCAATTTCAGACAGCGTGTTGGACTAGGGTGCACCTTAAAGCGCATGAAATGACGAGTAAAATGCACTACTAAACTTCTTTGATAGGGCAATCAGAGACCCGATTAGATCATTTTAAATTATGGTTAATATAACAATTCTACGTAATTCTATCACATTTGTTTAATTTACGTCGCTCCTATTTCAGATAGCGTATTGGGCGAGGCGGCATCTTAAAGCGCATGAAATGTCGAGTAAAATGCACTTCTATACTTCTCGGATTGGGCACTCAGAGACCCGATTAGGTCAATTTAAATTATGGTTAATATAAGAATTCCGCGAAATTCTATCACATTTGTTCAATTTAAGTCGCCCCTATTTCAGATAGCGTATTGGGATAGGCGGCACCTTAAAGCGCATGAAATAACGAGTATAATGCACTACTAAACTTCTTTGATAGGGCAAGCATAGACCCGATTATATCATTTTATGTTATGGTTAATATAAGAATGCTGCGTAATTCTATTACATTTGTTCAATTTACGTCGCTCCTATTTCATATAGCGTATTGGGCTAAGCGGCACCTTAAAGCGCATGAAATGACGAGTAAAATGCACTATTAAACTTCTACGATAGGGCAATCAGAGACCCGAATAGATCGTATTATATTATGGTTAATATAAGAATTCTGCGTAATTCTATCACGTTTGTTCAATTTACGTAGCTCCAATTACAGATAGCGTATTGGGCTAGGCGGCATCTTAAAGCGCATGAAATGTCGAGTAAAATGCACTAGTAAACTTCTATGATAGGGCAATCAGATACCCGGTTAGATGATTTTAAGACATCTTATACTATGGTTAATATAAGAATTCAGCGAAATTTTATCACATTTGCTCAATTGACGTCGCCCCTATTTCAGATAGCGCATTGGGCTAGGTGGCATCTTAAAGCGCATGAAATTTCGAGTAAAATGCACTATTAAACTTCTAGGGTAGGGTAAACAGAGACCCGATTAGATCATTTGATATTATGGTTAATTTAAGAATTCAGCAAAATTTTATCACATTTGTTCAATTTACGTCGCCCCTATTTCAGATAGCGTATTGGGCTGCGTGGCACCTTAAAGCGCATGAAATGACGAGTAAAATGCTCTATTAAACTTCTATGATAGGGCAATCAGAGACCCGATTAGCTCATCTTATATTCTGATCAATATAAGAATTCAGCGTAATTCTGTCACATTTGTTCAATTTACGTCGCTCCAGTTTCAGATAGCGTATTCGGCTAAGCGGCGCCTTAAAGCGCATGAAATGACGAGTAAAATGCTCTATTAAACTTCTATGATAGGGCATTCAGAGACCCGATTAGATCATTTTATATTATTGTTAATATAAGAATTCAACGTAATTTTATCACATTTGTTCAATTTACGTCGCCCCCATTTCAGATAGCGTATTGAGCTAAGCGGCACCTTAAAGCGCATGAAATGGCGAGTAAAATGCACTAGTAAACTTCTATGATAGGGCAATCAGATACCCGGTTAGATGATTTTATATTATTGTTAATATAAGAATTCAGCGTAATTTTATCACATTTGTTCAATTTACGTCGCCCCTATTTCAGAGAGCGTACTGGGCTAGGTAGCATCTTAAAGCGCATGAAATGTCGAGTAAAATGCACTATTAAACTTCTAGGGTAGGGCAAACAGAGACCCGATTAGATCATTTTATATTATGGTTAATATAAGAATTCTGCGTAATTCTATCACATTTGTTCAATTTACGTCGCTTCAATTTCAGATAGCGTATTGGGCTAAGCGGCACCTTAAAGCGCATGAAATGACGAGTAAAATGAACTATTAAACTTCTATGATAGGGAAATCAGAGACCCGATTAGATCGTTTTATATTTTGGTTAATATAAGAATTCTGCGAAATTCTATCACATTTGTTCAATTTACGTCGCTCCTTTTTCAGAAAGCGCATTGTGTTAAGCGGCACCTTAAAGCGCATGAAATGACGAGTAAAATGCACTATTAAACTTCTAGGGTAGGGCAAACAGAGATCCGAGTAGGTCATCTTATATTATGGTTAATATAAGGATGCACCGTAATTCCATCACATTTGTTCAATTTGCGTCGCTCCAATTTCAGACAGCGTGTTGGACTAGGCGGCATCTTAAAGCGCGTGGAATGTCGAGTAAAATGGACTACTTACCTTCTATGATTGGGCAGTCAGACACCCGATTAGATCATTTCATATTATGGTTAATATAAGAATTCATCTTAATTTTATCACATTTGTTCAATTTACGTCGCCCCTATTTCAGATAGCGTATTGGGATAGGCGGCACCTTAAAGCGCATGAAATAACGAGTATAATGCTCTACTAAACTTCTTTGATAGGGCAATTAGAGACCCGATTATATCATTTTATGTTATTGTTAATATAACAATTCTACGTAATTCTATCACATTTGTTTAATTTACGTCGCTCCTATTTCAGATAGCGTATTGGGCGAGGCGGCATCTTAAGGCGCATGAAATGTCGAGTAAAATGCACTTCTAAACTTCTCGGATAGGGCAATCAGAGGCCCGATTAGATCATTTTATATTATTGTTAATATAAGAATTCAGCTTAATTTTATCACGTTTGTTCAATTTACGTCGCCCCTATTTCAGATAGCGTATTCGGCTAGGTGGCATCTTAAAGCGCATGGAATGTCGAGCAAAATGCACTAATAAACTTCCAGGACAGGGCAATCAGAGACCCGATTAGGTCATCTTATAGTATGATTAATATAAGGATGCAGCGTAATTCTATCACATTTGTTCAAATTACGTCGCTCCTATTTCAGATAATATATTGGGCTTGGCGGCAACTTAAAGCGAGTGGAATGACGAGTAAAGTACACTCCTACCCTTGTATGATAGGGCAATCAGAGACCCGATTAGATCATTTTATATTATGGTTAATATAAGAATTCTGCGTAACTCTATCACATTTATTCAATTTACGCAGCTCCAATTTCATATAGCATATTGGTCTCGGTTGCACCTTAAAGCGCATGAAATGGCGAGAAAAATGCACTATTAAACTTCTCGGATAGGGCAATCAGAGATCCGATTAGGTCATTTTAAATTATGGTTAATATAAGAATTCTGCGTAATTCTATCACATTTGTTCAATTTACGTCGCTCCTATTTCAGATAGCGCATTGGGCTAAGCGGCACCTTAAAGCCCATGGAATGACGAGTAAAATGCACAATTAAACTTCTATGATAGGGCAATCAAACACACGATTAGATCATTTTAAATTATGGTTAATATAAGAATGCTGCGTAATTCTATCACATTTGTTCAATTTACGTCGCTCCTTTTTCAGAAAGCGTATAGGGTTAAGCGGCATCTTAAAGCGCATGAAATGACGAGTAAAATGCACTATTAAACTTCTATGATAGGGCAATCAGAGACCCGATTAGATCATTTTATATTATTGTTAATATAAGAATACAGCGTAATTTTATCACATTTGATCAATTTACGTCGCCTCTATTTCAGATAGCGTATTAGGCTAGATGGCATCTTAAAGCGCATGATATGTCGAGTAAAATGCACTATTAAACTTCTAGGGTAGGGCAAACAGAGACCAGATTTGGTCATCTTATATTATGATTAATATAAGGATGCACCGTAATTCTATCACATTTGTTCAATTTACGTCGCTACAATTTCAGATACCGTATTGGGCTAGGTGGCATCTTAAAGGGCGTGGAATGACGAGTAAAATGCACTACTAACCTTCTATGATAGGGCAATCAGAGACCCGATTAGATCATTTTATATTATGGATAATATAAGTGTAGCAGTTACGGCACTGCTACCACATCCCTGCAGTGAAAGATCGAAATATTACCCTCGCTAACTTTCTTTTCTTTAAATGCTTCCGGTCTATCTTTCTTTACAAGTGTACGGACACAGGCGCGTCGTAGACCGGCAACGGACGACGGTTGCCGATTGCGCGACGAGTTTTTTCTGTTGTTTTCTGACCGCGCGCCGCGGTCACCATACGAGTACACGAGGCAGAACCTCTTGCGACTCACTACGTGTTCGACCGTGCGACGCAGACAATTACCTGTTCTTATTCTGTTATATTAATTGTAAATACATTGAGCGTGTAACGCAAATCGGAATTATCCATTACGCACACATTCACCTCATAAAAATTCAGCGAAATTCTATCACATTTGTTCAATTTACGTCGCTCGTAATTCAGATAGCGTATTGGGCTAAGCGGCACCTTAAAGCGCATGAAATGACGAGTAAAATGCACTATTAAGCTTCTATGACAGGGCAATCAGAGACACGAATAGGTCATTTCATATTATAGTTATTATAAGAATATTGTGTAATTCTATCACATTTGTTCAATTTACGTAGCTCCAATTTCAGATAGCGGACTGGGCTAGACGGCACCTTAAAGCGCATGAAATGACGAGTAAAATGCACGACTAAACTTCTTTGATAGGGCAATCAGAGACCCGATTAGATCATCTTATATTATGGTTAATATAAGAATTCAGCGAAATTCTATCTCACTTGTTCAGTTTACGTCGCTCCTATTTCAGATAGCGTATTGGGCTAAGCGGCACCTTAAAGCGCATGAACTGACGAGCAAAATGCACTATTAAGCTTCTATGATAGGGTAACCAGAGACCCGATTAGATCATTTTATATTACGGTCAATATAAGAATTCAGCGTAATTCTATCGCATTTGTTCAATTCACGTTGCTCCTATTTCACATTGCGTACTGGGCTGGGCGGCATCTTAATGCGCGTGGAATGGCGAGTAAAATGCTCTATTAACATTCTATGATAGGGCAATCAGAGACCCGATTAGATCATTTTATATTTTGGTTAATAAAAGTATTCATCGAAATTCTATCACATTTGTTCAATTCACGTCGCTCCTACTTCAGATAGCGTATTGGGCTAAGCGGCGTCTTATAGCGCATGAAATGTTGAGTAAAATGCACATCTAAACTTCTAGCATAGGGCAATCAGAGACCCGATTAGATCATTTTATATTATGGTTAATTTAAGAATTCTGCGAAATTCTATCACATTTGTTCAATTTACGTCGCTCATACTTCAGATAGCGTATTGGGCTAAGCGGCATCTCAAAGCGCATGAAATGACGAGTGAAGTACACTATTAAACTTCTATGGTAGGGCGAACAGAGACCCGATTATATCATCTTATATTATGTCTAATTTAAGAATACAGCGTAATTCTATCAAATTTGTTATATCTACGTCGATCCTATTTCAGCTAGCGTATTGTGCTAAGCGGAATCTTAAAGCGCATGAAATGTAGAGTAAAATACACTACTAAACTTCTAGGATAGGTCAATCAGAGACCCGATTAGGTCATCTTATATTATGGCTTATTTAAGAATTCAGCGTAACTCTATCACATTTGTCCAAATCACGTCGCCCCTATTTCAGAAAGCGTATTGGTGTAGCCGGCAACTTAAAGCGCGTGGAATGACGAGCAAAAGGCACTGTTAACCTTCTTGGGTGGGTCAATCAGAGACCCGATTGGATCATTTTATATCATGGTTAATATAAGAATACTGCATAATTCTATCACATTTATTCAATTAACGTCGCTCCTACTTCAGATAGCATATTGTGGAGTGGGTGGATGCTTTCGTGTGTATTTGTGCTAGCGTTTAGCCGTGGAGAAATTCAGCTCCTGCTAGTTTCTTGTTTAGTCTCGAGGACAGTTTAGTTAGGCGAACTGTTTAGGTGCATGAATGAAAAGTGTGGAAGGATTGATGCGATGCGTGGTGTGAGCGGTGTGTGCGTTCTCAGAAGTCAAGTATCGAACGGATCGTGTGACTTTCTGGGAATGCATCTCCTCTGTATCAATCTGGTGTGGAAATGCGTGTGGAATGTGTGTGTGTGTATAGATTTCTGGGACCTCCGGTTCAGAGTGCAGAAGAGAACCGTTTGCGTTGTTGCGTGGAGAGCATTGCGTGGAGAGTATTGTGTGGAGAGTATTGCGTTGAGAGTATTGCGTGGAGAGTTTTGCGTGGAGTCTGTTTGTAAGGAGTTATATATTGTGCTGTCTTTTATTATTTTAATATATATATTAGTTTTATTATTTTAATTCACGACTCACACTTTGTGTCATACTTTTGAATCCTACAGCATTGGGCTAAGCGGCATGTTAGAGCGCATGAAATGTCGAGTAAAATGTACTCTGAAGCTTCTAGGATAGGGCAATCAGAGACCCGATTAGGTCATCTTATATTATGATTAATATAAGAATTCAGCGTAATTCATTCACATTTGTTCAATTTACGTCGCTCCTATTTCAGATATTATATTGGGCTAGTCGGCATCTTAAAGCGCGTGGAATGACGAGTAATATGCACTACTAAACCTCACGGATAGGGCAATCAGAGACCCGATTAGGTCATCTTATATTATGATTAATATAAGAATTCAGCGTAATATTATCACATTTGTTCAATTTACGTTTCTCCTATTTCAGATAGTATATTGGGCTATGCGGCATCTTAAAGCGCGTGAAATGACGAGTTATATTCACTACTGAACTTCTCGGATAGGGCAATCAGAGACCCGAATAGATCATATTATATTATGGTTAACATAAGAATTCTGCTTAATTCCACCACATTTGTTCAATTTACGTCGCTCCTACTTCAGATAGCGTATTCTGCTAAGCGGCATCTTAAAGCGCATGAAATGTCGAGTAAAATGCACTACTGAACTTCACGGATAGGGCAATCAGAGACCCGATTAGGTCATCTTATATTATGGCTAATATAAGAATACTGCGAAATTTTATCACATTTGTTCAATTTACGTCGCCCGTATTGCAGATAGCGTATTGTGCTAGCAGGCATCTTAAAGCGCATGAAATGATGAGTAAAATGAACTATTAAACCCCTATGATAGGGCAATCAGAGAACCGAATAGATCGTATTATATTATGGTTAATATAAGATTTCTGCGTAATTCTATCACATTTGTTCAATTTACGACGCTCCTATTTCAGATAGCGTATTGGTCGAGGCGGCATCTCAAAGCGCATGAAATATCGAATACAATGCACGACTAAACGTCTCGGATAGGGCAATCAGAGACCCGATTAGGTCATCTCATATTATGATTAATATATGCATGCAGCGTAAATCTATCACCCTTGTTCTATTTTCGTCGCTCCTATTTCAGATAGCGTATTGGGCTAGGCGGCATCTTAAAGCGCGTGGAATGATGAGTAAAATGCACTACTAACCTTCTATGATAGGGCAATCAGAGACCCGATTAGATCATTTTATATTATGGTTAATATAAGTGTAGCAGTTACGGCACTGCTACCACATCCCTGCAGTGAAAGATCGAAATATTACCCTCGCTAACTTTCTTTTCTTTAAATGCTTCCGGTCTATCTTTCTTTACAAGTGTACGGACACAGGCGCGTCGTAGACCGCCAACGGACGAGGGTTGCCGATTGCGCGACGAGTTTTTTCTGTTGTTTTCTGACCGCGCGCCGCGGTCACCATACGAGAACACGAGGCAGAACCTCTTGCGACTCACTACGTGTTCGACCGTGCGACGCAGACAATTACCTGTTCTTATTCTGTTATATTAATTGTAAATACATTGAGCGTGTAACGCAAATCGGAATTATCCATTACGCACACATTCACCTCATAAAAATTCAGCGAAATTCTATCACATTTGTTCAATTTACGTCGCTCGTAATTCAGATAGCGTATTGGGCTAAGCGGCACCTTAAAGCGCATGAAATGACGAGTAAAATGCACTATTAAGCTTCTATGACAGGGCAATCAGAGACACGAATAGGTCATTTCATATTATGGTTATTATAAGAATATAGTGTAATTCTATCACATTTGTTCAATTTACGTAGCTCCAATTTCAGATAGCGGACTGGGCTAGACGGCACCTTAAAGCGCATGAAATTACGAGTAAAATGCACGACTAAACTTCTTTGATAGGGCAATCAGAGACCCGATTAGATCATCTTATATTATGGTTAATATAAGAATTCAGCGAAATTCTATCTCATTTGTTCAGTTTACGTGTTTCCTATTTCAGATAGCGTATTGGGCTAAACGACACCTTGAAGCGCATGAAATGACGTGCAAAATGCACCATTATACTTCTATGATAGGGCAATCAGAGACCCGATTAGATCATTTTATATTACGGTCAATATAAGAATTCAGCGTAATTCTATCGCATTTGTTCAATTCACGTTGCTCCTATTTCACATAGCGTACTGGGCTGGGCGGCATCTTAATGCGCGTGGAATTGCGAGTAAAATGCTCTATTAACCTTCTATGATAGGGCAATCAGAGACCCGATTAGATCATTTTATATTTTGGTTAATAAAAGTATTCATCGAAATTCTATCACATTTGTTCAATTCACGTCGCTCCTACTTCAGATAGCGTACTGGGCTGGGCGGCATCTTAATGCGCGTGGAATTGCGAGTAAAATGCTCTATTAACCTTCTATGATAGGGCAATCAGAGACCCGATTAGATCATTTTATATTTTGGTTAATAAAAGTATTCATCGAAATTCTATCACATTTGTTCAATTTACGTCGCTCCTATTTCAGATAGGGCATTGGGCTAAGCGGCACCTTAAAGCGCATGAAATGTCGAATAAAATGCACTATTAAACTTCTACGGTAGGGTAAACAGAGACCCGATTAGATCATTTTATATTATGGTTAATTTAAGAATTCAGCGAAATTCTATCATATTTGTTCAATTTATGTCGCTCCTATTTTAGATAGCGTATTGGCCTAGGCGTCACCATAGAGCGCATGAAATGACGAGTAAAATGCAGTATTATACTTCTATGATAGGCCAATCAGACACACGAATAGATCGTATTATATTATTGTTAATATAAGAATTCTGCGTAATTCTATGACGTCTGATCAATTTACGTAGCTCCAGTTTCAGATAGCGTATTGGGCTAGGCGGCATCTTAAAGCGCATGAAATGTCGAGCAAAATGCACTACTAAGCTTCTCGGATAGGACAATCAGAGACCCGATTAGGTCATCTTATATTATGAATAATATAAGAATTCAGCGTAATTCTATCACATTTGTTCAATTTACGTCGCTCCTATTTCAGATAGCGTATTGGGATAGGCGGCACCATAAGGCGCATGGAATGACGAGTAAAATGCACTATTAAACTTCTATGACAGGGCAATCAGAGACCCGATTAGATCATTTTATATTATGGTTAATATAAGAATTGTGCGTAATTCTATCACATTTGTTCACTTTACGTCGCGCGTATTTCAGATAGCTTTATGGGCTATGTGGCATCTTAAAGCACATGAAATGACGAGTAAAATGCACTATGAAACTTCTATGATAGGGCAATCAGAGTCCCGATTAGATCATCTTATAATATGATTCATATAAGGATGCTGCGTAATTCTATCACATTTGTTCAATTTACGTCGCGCCTATTTCAGATTGCGTAATGGGCTAGGTGGCATCTAAAAGCGCATGAAATGACGAGTAAAATGCACTGTTAAACTTCTATGATAGGGCAATCTGGGACCCGATTAGATCATCTTATATTATGATTAATATAAGAATTCAGTGTAATTCTATCACATTTGTTCAATTTACGACGCTCCTATTTCGGATAGCGTATTGGGCTAAACGGCTCCTTAAAGCGCATGAAATGGCGAGTAAAATGCACTACTAAACTTCTCGTATAGGGTAATCAGACACCCGATTAGGTCATCTTATATTATGAATAATATAAGTATTCAGCGTAATTCTATCACATTTGTTCACTTTACGTAGCTCCACTTTCAGATAGCGGACTGGGCTAGACGGCACCTTAAAGCGCATGAAATGACGAGTAAAATGCACGACTAAACTTCATTGATAGGGCAATCAGAGACCCGATTAGATCATCTTATATTATGGTTAATATAAGAATTCAGCGAAATTCTATCTCATTTGTTCAATTTACGTCGCTCATACTTCAGATAGCGTATTGGGCTCAGCGGCATCTCAAAGCGCATGAAATGGCGAGTGAAATGCACTATTAAACTTCTGGGGTAGGGCGAACAGAGACACGATTACATCATTTTACAATATGGTTAATATAAGTATTCAGCGAAATTCTATCACATTTGTTCAATTTACGTCGCTCCTATTTCAGATAGCCTACTGGGCTAGGCGGCATCCTAAAGCGCGTGGAATGACGAGTGAAATGCACTATTAAACTTTTATGGTAGGGCAATCAGAGACCCGATTAGATCATTTTATATTACGGTTAATATAAGAATTCAGAGAAATTCTATCACATTTGTTCAATTTACGTCGCTCCAATTTCAGATAGCGGATTGGGCTAGACTGCACCTTGAAGCGCATGAAATGACGAGTAAAATGCACTACTAACCTTCCATGATAGGGCAAACAGAGACCCGATTAGATCATTTTATATTATGGTTAATTTAAGAATTCAGCGAAATTCTATCACATTTCTTCAATTTACGTCGCCCCTGTTTCAGATATCGTACTGGGCTATGTGGCATCTCAACGGGCATGAAATGTCGAGTAAAATGCACTATTAAACTTCTATGATAGGGCAAT
Organism: Macropis europaea; assembly: GCA_916610135.2. Taxonomy (NCBI): domain Eukaryota; kingdom Metazoa; phylum Arthropoda; class Insecta; order Hymenoptera; family Melittidae; genus Macropis; species Macropis europaea. The sequence goes on along the minus strand of CAKAJE020001659.1, from coordinate 13,079 downwards.
CAGAGACCCGAATAGAGCGTATTAGATTATGGTTAATATAAGAATTCTGCGTAATTCTATCACGTTTGTTCAATTTACGTAGCTCCAAATTCAGATAGCGAATTGGGCTACGCGGCGTCTTAAAGCGCATGAATTGTCGAGTAAAATGCAATCCTAAACTTCTCGGATAGGGCAATCAGAGACCCGATTAGGTCATCTTATATTATGGTTAATATAACAATTCAGCGAACTTATATCACATTTGTTCAATTTACGTCGCCCGTTTTTCAGATAGCGTATTGGGCTAGGTGGCATCTTAAAGCGCATGAAATGTCAAGTAAAATGCACAATTAAACATCTAGGGTAGGGCAAACAGAGACCCGATTAGATCATTTTATATAATGGTTAATTTAAGAATTCTGCGTAATACAATCACATTTGTTCAATTTACGTCGCTCCAATTTCAGATAGCGGATTGGGCTAGACTGCACCTTAAAGCGCATGAAATGACGAGTAAAATGCACTACTAACCTTCTATGATAGGGCAAACAGAGACCCGATTAGATCATTTTATAATGTGGTTAATTTAAGAATTCAGCGAAATTCTATCACATTTGTTCAATTTACGTCGCTCATATTTCAGATAGCGTATTGGGCTAGGCACCACCTTCAAGCGCATGAAATGACGAGTAAAATGCACTGTTAAACTTCTATGATAGGGCAATCACAGACCAGATTAGATCCTTTTATATTATTGTTAATATAAGAATTCAGCGTAATTTTATCACATTTGTTCAATTTACGTCGCCCCTATTTCAGATAGCGTATTGGGCTAGATGGCACCTTAAAGCGCATGAAATATCGAGTAAAATGCACTATTAAACTTCTAGGGTAGGGCAAACAGAGACCCAATTAGATCATTTTATATTATGGTTAATTTAAGAATTCAGCGAAATTCTATCACATTTGTTCAATTTACGTCGCTCATATTTCAGATAGCGTATTGGTCTAGGCACCACCTTCAAGCGCATGAAATGACGAGTAAAATGCACTGTTAAACTTCTATGATAGTGCAATCAGAGACCCGATTAGGTCATTTTATATTATGGTTAATACAAGAATTCTTCGTAATTCTATCACATTTGTTCAATTTATGTCGATCCTATTTCAGATAGCGTATTGGGCTACGCGGCACCTTAAAGCGTCTGGAATGGTGAGTAAGATGCACTAATAACCTTCTATGATAGTGCAATCAGAGGCCCGATTGGATCATTTTATATTTTGGTTAATATAAGAGTTCTGCGAAATTCTATCACATTTGTTCAATTTGCGTCGCTCCTATTTCGGATAGCGTATTGGGCTAAGCGGCATCTCAAAGCGGATGGAATGGCGAGTGAAATGCACTATTAAACTTGTAGGGTAAGGCAAACAGAGACCCGATTAGATCATTTTATATTATGTTTAATTTAAGAATTCAGCGAAATTCTATCACCTTTGTTCAATTAACGTCGCTCCTATTTGAGATAGTGTATTGGGCTCAGCGGCATCTCAAAGCGCATGAAATGGCGAGTAAAATGCACTATCAAACTTCTAGTGCAAGTCAAACAGAGACCCGATTAGATCATGTTATATTACGGTTAATATCAGAATTCAGCGTAATTCTATCACATTTGTTCAATTTACGTCACTCCTATTTCAGATAGCCTACCGGGCTAGGCGGCATCCTAAAGCGCATGAAATGGCGAGTAAAATGCACTATTATACTTCTATGGTAGGGCAAACAGAGACCCGATTAGATCATTTTATATTATGGTTAATTTAAGAATTCAGCGAAATTCTATCACCTTTGTTCAATTAACGTCGCTCCTATTTCAGATAGTGTATTGGGCTCAGCGGCATCTCAAAGCGCATGAAATGGCGAGTAAAATGCACTACTACACTTCTAGGGTAAGGCAAACAGAGACCCGATTAGATCATTTTATATTACGGTTAATATAAGAATTCAGCGTAATTCTATCACATTTGTTCAATTTACGTCGTTCCTATTTCTGATGGCGTATTGGGCTAAGCGGCATCTCAAAGCGCATGAAATGGCGAGTAAAATGCACTATTATACTTCTAGGGTAAGGCAAACAGAGACCCCATTAGGTCATTTCACATTATGGTTAATATAAGAATTCAGCGAAATTCTATCACATTTGTTCAATTTACGTCGCTCCTGTTTCAGATAGCGTATTGGGCTAAGCGGTATCTCAAAGCGCATGAAATGGCGAGTAAAATGCACTATTAAACTTCTAGGGTAGGGCAAAGAGGGACTCGATGATATCATTTTATATTATGATTAATTTAAGAATTCAGTGAAATTCTATCACATTTGATAAATTTACGTCGCTCCTATTTCAGATAGCGTATTGGGCTAAGTGGCATCTTAAAGCGCATGAAATGGCGAGTAAAATGCACTATTAAACTTCTAGGGTAGGGCAAACGGAGACCCGATTAGATCATTACAAATTATGGTTAATTTAAGAATTCAGTGAAATTCTATCACATTTGATAAATTGACGTCGCTCCTATTTCAGATAGCGTATTGGGCTAAGTGGCATCTTAAAGCGCATGAAATGGCGAGTAAAATGCACTATTAAACTTCTAGGGTAGGGCAAACAGAGACCCGATGATATCATTTTATATTCTGATTAATTTAAGAATTCAGTGAAGTCTATCACATTTGATAAATTTACGTCGCTCCTATTTCAGATAGCCTACCGGGCTAGGCGGCATCCTAAAGCGCATGAAATGGCGAGTAAAATGCACTATTATACTTCTATGGTAGGGCAAACAGAGACCCGATTAGATCATTTTATATTACGGTTAATATAAGAATTCAGCGTAATTCTATCACATTTGTTCAATTTACGTCGTTCCTATTTCTGATGGCGTATTGGGCTAAGCGGCATCTCAAAGCGCATGAAATGGCGAGTTAAATGCACTATTATACTTCTAGGGTAAGGCAAACAGGGACCCGATTAGATCATTTCACATTATGGTTAATATAAGAATTCAGCGAAATTCTATCACATTTGTTCAATTTACGTCGCTCCTGTTTCAGATAGCGTATTGGGGTAAGCGGTATCTCAAAGCGCATGAAATGGCGAGTAAAATGCACTATCAAACTTCAAGGGTAAGGCAAACAGAGACCCGATTAGATCATTTTATATTACGGTTAATATAAGAATTCAGCGTAATTCTATCACATTTGTTCAATTTACGTCGCTCCTATTTCAGATAGCGTACTGGGCTAGGCGGCACCTTAAAGCACGTGGAATGGCGAGTAAAATGCACTATTCACCTTCTATGATAGTGCAATCAGAGGCCCGATTAGATCATTTTATATTTTGGTTAATATAAGAATTCTGCGAAATTCTATCACATTTGTCCAATTTACGTCGCTCCTATTTCGGATAGCGTATTGGGCTAAGCGTCATTTCAAAGCGCACGGAATGGCGAGTAAAATGCACTATTAAACTTCTAGGGTAGGGCAAACGGAGACCCGATTAGATCATTATATATTACGGTTAGTATAAGAATTCAGCGTAATTCTATCACATTTGTTCAATTTACGTCGCTCCTATTTCAGATAGCATATTGGGCTAAGCGGCATCTCAAAGCGCATGAGATGGCGAGTAAAATGCACCATTATACTTCTAGGGTAAGGCAAACAGAGACCCGATCAGATCATTTTATATTACGGTTAATATAAGAATTCAGCGTAATTCTATCACATTTGTTCAATTTACGTCGCTCCGATTTCAGATAGCGTATTGGGCTAAGCGGCATCTCAAAGCGCATGAAATGGCGAGTAAAATGCACTATTAAACTTCTAGGGTAGGGCAAAGAGGGACTCGATGATATCATTTTATATTATGATTAATTTAAGAATTCAGTGAAATTCTATCACATTTGATAAATTTACGTCGCTCCTATTTCAGATAGCGTATTGGGCTAAGTGGCATCTTAAAGCGCATGAAATGGCGAGTAAAATGCACTATTAAACTTCTAGGGTAGGGCAAACGGAGACCCGATTAGATCATTTCACATTATGGTTAATATAAGAATTCAGCGAAATTCTATCACATTTGTTCAATTTACGTCGCTCCTATTTCAGATAGTGTATTGGGCTCAGCGGCATCTCAAAGCGCATGAAATGGCGAGTAAAATGCACTACTACACTTCTAGGGTAAGGCAAACAGAGACCCGATTAGATCATTTTATATTACGGTTAATATAAGAATTCAGCGTAATTCTATCACATTTGTTCAATTTACGTCGTTCCTATTTCTGATGGCGTATTGGGCTAAGCGGCATCTCAAAGCGCATGAAATGGCGAGTTAAATGCACTATTATACTTCTAGGGTAAGGCAAACAGGGACCCGATTAGATCATTTTATATTACGGTTAATATATGAATGCAGCGTAATTCTATCACATTTGTTCAATTTACATCGCTCCTATTGCAGATAGCGTACTGTGCTAGGCGGCATCTTAAAGCACGTGGAATGGCGAGTAAAATGCACTATTAAACTTCTATGATAGGGCAATCAGAGACCCGATTAGATCATTTTATATTGTGTTTAATATAAGAATTCAGCGAAATTCTATCACATTTGTTCAATTTACGTCGCTCCTATTTCAGATAGCGTATTGGGCTAGGCGGCACCTTAAAGCGCATGAAATGACGAGTCAAATGCTCTGTTAAACTTCTATGATAGGGCAATCGGAGACACGAATAGATCATTTTATATTATTGTTAATATAAGGATTCGGCGTAATTTTATCGCATTTGTTCAATTTACGACGCCGTATTTCAGATAGCGTATTGGGCTAGGTTGCATCATAAAGCGCATGAAATGTCGAGTAAAATGCACTGTCAAAATTCTAGGGTAGGGCAAACAGAGAGCCGATTAGATCATTTTATATTATGGTTAATTTAAGAATTCAGTGAAACTCTATCACACTTGTTCAATTTACGTAGCTCCAATTTCAGATAGCGTATTGGGCTAAGCGGCTTCTTAAAGCTCATGAAATGTCGAGTAAAATGCACTACTAAACATCTAGGATAGGGCAATCGGAGACCCGATTAGATCATTTTAAATTATTGTTAATATAAGAATTCTGCGTAATTCTATCACATTTGTTCAATTTATGTCGCTCCTATTTCAGATAGCGCATTGGGCTAGGTTGCATCATAAAGCGCAAGAAATGTCGAGTAAAATGCACTATCAAAATTCTAGGGCAGGGCAAACAGAGACCCGATTAGATCATTTTAAATTATTGTTAATATAAGAATTCTGCGTAATTCTATCACATTTGTTCAATTTACGTCGCTCCTATTTCAGATAGCGTATTGGGCTAAGCGGCATCTGAAAGCGCGTGGAATGACGAGTAAAATTCACTACTAACCTTCTATGATAGGGCAATCAGAGACCCGATTAGGACATTTTATATTATTGTTAATATAAGAATTCAGCCTAATTTTATCACATTTGTTCAATTTACGTCGCCCCTATTTCAGATATCGTATTGGGCTATGTGGCATCTTAAAGCGCATCTAATGATGAGTAAAATGCACCATTAAACTTCTATGATAGGGCAATCAGCGACCCGAATAGATCATTTTATATTATTGTTAATATAAGAATTCAACGTAATCTTATCACATTTGCTCAGTTTACGTCGCTCCCATTTCAGATAGCGTACTGGGCTAGGCGGCATCTTAAAGCGCGTGGAATGGCGGGTAAAATGCACTATTAAACTTCTATGATTGGGCAAACAGAGAGCCGATTAGATCATTTTATATTTTGTTTAATATAAGAATTCAGCGAAATTCCATCACATTTGTTCAATTTACGTCGCTCCTATTTCAAATAGCCTACTGGGCTAGGTGGCATCCTAAAGCGCGTGGAATGACGTGTGAAACGCACTATTAAACTTCTAGGGTAGGGCGAACAGAGAGCCGATTAGTTCATTTTACATTATGGTTAATATAAGAATTCAGCGAAATTCTATCACATTTGCTCAGTTTACGTCGCTCCTATTTCAGATAGCCTACTGGGCTAGGCGGCATCCTAAAGCGCGTGGAATGGCGAGTGAAATTCACTACTAAACTCCTATGATAGGGCAATCAGAGACCCGATTAGATCATTTTATATTATGGTTAATATAAGAATTCAATGGAACTCTATCACACTTGTTCAATTTACGTAGCTCCGATTTCAGATAGCATATTGTGCTAGGCGGCACCTTAAAGCGCATGAAATGACGAGTAAAATGCACTAGTAAACTTCTAGGATAGGGCAAACAGAGAGCCGATTAGATCATATTATATTATGGTTAATTTAAGAATTCAGTGTAATTCTATCGCATTTGTTCAATTTACGACGCTCCTATTTCAGATAGTATATTGTGCTTGGCGGCATCTTAAAGCGCGTGGAATGACGAGTAGAGTGCACTCCTATCCTTCTATGATAGGGCAATCAGAGACCCGATTAGATCATTTTATATTATGGTTAATATAAGAATTCAGCGAAATTCTATCATATTTGTTCAATGTACGTCGCTCCTAATTCAGATAGCGTATTGGGCGGGACGGCATCTTAAAGTGCGTGGAATGACGAGTAAAATACACTAATAACCTTCTATGATAGGGCAATCAGAGACCCGATTAGATCATTTTATATTATTGTTAATATTAGAATTCAACGTAGTTTTATCACATTTGTTCAATTTACGTCGCTCCTATTTCAGATAGCGTATTGGGCTAAGCGGCATCTTAAAGCGCATGAAATGTCGAGTAAAATGCACCACTAAACTTCTAGGATAGGGCAATCAGAGGCCCGATTAGATCATCTTATATTATGATTAAAATAAGAATTCAGTGTAATTCTATCACATTTGTTCAATTTACGTCGCTCCTATTTCAGATGGCGTATTCGGCTAGGCAGCATCTTAAAGCGCATGAAATGACGAGTAAAATGCACGATTGAACTTCTATGATAGGGCAAACAGAGACCCGATTAGGTCATTTTATATTATGGTTAATTTAAGAATTCAGCGAAATTCTATCACATTTGTTCAATTTACGTCGCTCCTATTTGAGATAGCGTATTGGGCTTAGCGGCACCTTAAAGCGCATGGAATGATGAGTAAAATCCACTATTAAAATTCTAGGGTAGGGCAAACGGAGACCCGATGAGATCATTTCATATTATGGTTAATTTAAGAATTCTGCGTAATACTATCACATTTGTTCAATTTACGTCGCTCCAATTTCAGATAGCGGATTGGGCTAGACTGCACCTTAAAGCGCATGAAATGACGAGTAAAATGCACTATTAACCTTCTATGATAGGGCAATCAGAGACCCGATTAGATCATTCTATATTATGGTTAATATAAGAATTCAGCGAAATTCTATCACATTTGTTCAATATACGTCGCACCTATTTCAGATGGCGTATTGAGCTAAGCGGCACCTTAAAGCGCATGAAACGACGAGTAAAATGCACTATTCAACTTCTATGATAGGGCAATCAGAGACCCGATTAGATCATTTTATATTATTGTTACTATTAGAATTCAGCGTAATTTTATCACATTTGTTCAATTTACGTCGCCCCTATTTCAGATAGCGTATTGGGCTAGGCGGCATCTTAAAGCGCATGAAATGACGAGTAAAATGCACTATTAAACCTCTAGGGTAGGGCGAACAGAGGGCCGATTAGATCATTTTACATTATGGTTAATATATGAATTCAGCGAAATTCAATCACATTTGTTCAATTTACGTCGCTCCTATTTCAAATAGCCTACTGGGCTAGGTGGCATCCTAAAGCGCGTGGAATGGCGAGTAAAATTGCCCTATCAAACTTCTAGGGTAAGGCAAACAGAGACCCGATTAGATCATTTTATATTACGGTTAATATATGAATGCAGCGTAATTCTATCACATTTGTTCAATTTACATCGCTCCTATTGCAGATAGCGTACTGTGCTAGGCGGCATCTTAAAGCACGTGGAATGGCGAGTAAAATGCACTATTAAACTTCTATGATAGGGCAATCAGAGACCCGATTAGATCATTTTATATTGTGTTTAATATAAGAATTCAGCGAAATTCTATCACACTTGTTCAATTTACGTCGCTCCTATTTCAGATAGCGTATTGGGCTAAGCGGCATCTCAAAGCGCATGAAATGGCGACTAAAATGCTCTATTAAACTTCTAGGGTAAGGCAAACAGAGAACCGATTAGATCACTTTATATTACGGTTAATATAAGAATCCAGCGTAATTCTATAACATTTGTTCAATTTACGTCGCTCCTATTTCAGATAGCGTACTGGGCTAGGCGGCATCTTAAAGCGCGTGGAATGGCGAGTAAAATGCACTATTAAACTTCTATGATTGGGCAAACAGAGAGCCGATTAGATCATTTTATATTTTGTTTAATATAAGAATTCAGCGAAATTCTATCACATTTGTTCAATTTACGTCGCTCCTATTTCAAATAGCCTACTGGGCTAGGTGGCATCCTAAAGCGCGTGGAATGACGTGTGAAACGCACTATTAAACTTCTAGGGTAGGGCGAACAGAGAGCCGATTAGTTCATTTTACATTATGGTTAATATAAGAATTCAGCGAAATTCTATCACATTTGTTCAATTTACGTCGCTCCTATTTCAGATAGCGTACTGGGCTAGGCGGCATCTTAAAGCGCGTGGAATGGCGGGTAAAATGCACTATTAAACTTCTATGATTGGGCAAACAGAGACCCGATTAGATCATTTTATATTTTCTTTAATATAAGAATTCTGCGAAATTCTATCACATTTGTTCAATTTACGTCGCTCCTATTTTAGATAGCGTACTGGGCTAAGCGGCATCACAAACCGCATGAAATGGTGTGTAAAATGCTCAATTAAACCTCTAGGGTAAGGCAAACAAAGACCCGATTACATCATTTTATATTACGGTTAATATAATAACTCAGCGTACTTCTATCACATTTGTTAAATTTACGTCGCTCCTATTTCAGATAGAGTATTGGGCTAAGCGACATCTCAAAGCGCATGAAATGGCGAGTAAAATGCACTATCAAACTTCAAGGGCAGGGCGAACAGAGACCCGATCAGATCATTTTACATTATGGTTAATATAAGAATTCAGCGAAATTCTATCACATTTGTTTACTTTACGTCGCTCCTATCTGGGATAGAGTATTGGGCTAAGCGGCATCTCAAAGCGCATGAAATGGCGAGTACAATGCACTATCAAACTTCTAGGGTAAGACAAAGAGAGATCTGATTAGATCATTTTATATTATGATTAATATATGAATTCAGTGTAATTCTATCACATTTGTTCAATTTACGTCGCTCCTATTTCAGATGGCGTATTGGGCTAGGCGGCACCTTAAAGCGCATGATATGACGAGTAAAATGCACGATTGAACTTCTATGGTAGGGCAATCAGTGACCCGACTAGATCATATTATATTATGGTTGATATAAGAATTCAACGTAATTTTATCACATTTGTTCAATTTTCGTCGCTCCTATTTCAGATGGCGTATTGGGCTAAGCGGCATCTTAAAGCGCATAAAATGTCGAGTAAAATGCACCACTAAACTTCTAGGATAGGGCAATCAGAGACACGATTAGATCATCTTATATTATGATTAATATATGAATTCAGTGTAATTCTATCACGTTTGTCCAATTTACGTAGCTCTAATTTCAGACAAAGTATTGGGCAAGGCGGCATATTAAAGCGCATTAAATGACGAGTGAAATGCACTATTAAACTTCTAGGGTAGGGCAAACAGAGACCCGATTAGATCATTTTATATTATGGTTAATTTAACAATTCGGCGAAATTCTATCACATTTGTTCAATTTACGTCGCTCCTATTTCAGATAGCGTATTGGGCTAGGCGGCATCTTAAAGCGCGTGGAATGGCGAGTAAAATGCACGATTAAACTTCTATGATAGTGCAATCAGAGACCCGATTAGATCATTTTACATTAAAGTTAATATAAGAGTTCAGCGAAATTCTATCAGATTTGTTCAATTTACGTCGCTGATATTTCAGATAGCGTATTGGGCTAAGCGGGATCTCAAAGCGCAAGAAATGGCGAGTAAAATGCACTATTAAACTTCTAGGGTAAGACGAAGAGAGATCTGATTAGATCATTTTATATTACGGTTAATATAAGAATTCAGCGTAATTCTATCACATTTGTTCAATTTACGTCGCTCCTATTTGAGATAGCGTATTGGCCTAAGCGGCATCTCAAAGAGCATGAAATGACGAGTGAAATGCACTATTAAACTTCTAGGGTAGGGCGAACAGCGACCCGATTAGATCATTCAGATTATAGTTAATATAAGAATTCAGCGAAATTCTATCACATTTGTTCAATTTACGTCGCTCCTACTTCAGATAGCGTATTGGGCTAAGCGGCATCTCAAGGCGCATGATATGACGAGTGAAATGCACTATTAAACTTCTAGGGTAAGACAAAGAGAGATCTGATTAGATCATTTTATATTACGGTTAATATAAGAATTCAGCGTAATTCTATCACATTTGTTCAATTTACGTAGCTCCTATTTCAGGTAGCCTACTGGGCTGGGCGGCATCCTAAAGCGCGTGGAATGGCGAGTGAAATGCACTATTAAACTTCTAGGGTAGGGCGAACAGAGAGCCGATTAGATCATTTTACATTATGGTTAATAGAAGAATTCAGCAAAATTCTATCACATTTGTTCAATATACGTCGCACCTATTTCAGATGGCGTATTGGGCTAAGCGGCATCTTAAAGCGCATGAAATGTCGAGTAAAATGCACCACTAAACTTCTAGGATAGGGCAATCAGAGACCCGATTAGATCATCTTATATTATGATTAATATATGAATTCAGTGTAATTCTATCACATTTGTTCAATTTACATCGCTCCTATTTCAGATGGCGTATTGGGCTAAGCGGCATCTTAAAGCGCATGAAATGTCGAGTAAAATGCTCTATCAAAATTCTAGGGTAGGGCAAACAGAGAGCCGATTAGATCATTTTATATTATGTTTAATTTAAGAATTCAGTGAAACTCTATCACACTTGTTCAATTTACGTAGCTCCAATTTCAGATAGCGTATTGGGCGAGACGGCATCTTAAAGTGCGTGGAATGACGAGCAAAAAACACTAATAACCTTCTATGATAGGGCAATCAGAGATCCGATTAGATCATTTTATATTATTGTTAATATTAGAATTCAACGTAGTTTTATCACATTTGTTCAATTTACGTCGCTCCTATTTCAGATAGCGTATTGGGCTAAGCGGCATCTTAAAGCGCATGAAATGTCGAGTAAAATGCTCCACTAAACTTCTAGGATAGGGCAATCAGAGACCCGATTAGATCATCTTATATTATGATTAATATATGAATTCAGTGTAATTCTATCACGTTTGTCCAATTTACGTAGCTATAATTTCAGACAAAGTATTGGGCAAGGCGGCATCTTAAAGCGCATGAAATGATGAGTAAAATGCATCATTAAACTTCTATGATAGGGCAATCAGAGACCCGAATAGATCATTTTATATTATTGTTAATATAAGAATTCAACGTAATCTTATCACATTTGTTCAGTTTACGTCGCTCCTATTTCAGATAGCGTATTGAGCTAGGCGGCATCTTAAAGAGCGTGGAATGACGAGTAAAATGCACTACTAACCTTCTATGATAGGGCAATCAAAGACCCGCTTAGATCATGCTCTATAATATGGTTCATAAAAGAATTCTGCGTAGTTTTATCACGTTTGTTCAATTTATGTCGCTCCTATTTCAGATAGCGTATTGGGCTAAGCGGCACCTTAAAGCGCATGAAATGACGAGTAAAATGCACTACTAAACTTCAATGATAGGGCAATCAGAGACCCGATTAGGTCATCTTATATTATGGTTAATTTAAGAATTCTGCGTAATTCTATCACATTTGTTCAATTTACGTCGCTCCTATTTCAGATAGCGTATTGGAATAGGCGACATCTTAAAGCGCATGGAATGTCGAGCAAAATGCACTACTGAACTTCTCGGATAGGGCAATCAGAGAACCGATTGGATCATCTTATATTATGATTAATATAAGAATTCAGCGTAATTCTATCACATTTGTTCAATTTACGTCGCTCCTATTTCAGATAGCGTATTGGGATAGGCGGCATCTTAAAGCGCATGGACTGACGAGTAAAATGCACTATTAAACTTCTATGATAGGGCAATCAGAGTCCCGATTAGATCATTTTATGTTATTGTTAATATAAGGAATCAACGTAGTTTTATCACATTTGTTCAATTTACGTCGCTCCTATATCAGATAGCGTATTGGGCTATGCGGCATCTTAAAGCGCATGAAATGTTGAGTAAAATGCACCACTAAACATCTAGGATAGGGCAATCAGAGACCCGATTAGATCATCTTATATTATGATTAATATAAGAATTCAGTGTAATTCTATCACATTTGTTCTATTTACGTCGCTCCTATTTCAAATAGCCTACTGGGCTAGGTGGCATCCTAAAGCGCGTGGAATGAAGTGTGAAATGCACTATTAAACTTCTAGGGTAGGGCGAACAGAGAGCCCATTAGATCATTCAGATTATAGTTAATATAAGAATTCAGCGAAGCTCTATCACATTTGTTCAATTTACGTCGCTCCTACTTCAGATAGCGTATTGGGCTAAGCGGCATCTCAAAGTGCATGAAATGGCGAGTAAAATGCACTATTAAACTTCTAGGGCAGGGCAAACAGAGACCCGATTAGGTCATTTTATATTATGGTTAATTTAAGAATTCAGCGAAATTCTATCACATTTGTTCAATTTACGTCGCTCTTATTTCAGATAGCGTATTGGGCTAAGCGGAATCTCAAAGAGCATGAAATGTCGAGTAAAATGCACTATTATACTTCTAGGGTAAGGCAAACAGACACCCGATTACATCATTTTATATTAAGGTTAATATAAGAATTCAGCGAAATT